>PVJS01008862.1:0-26172 GCA_004027185.1 Glis glis | reverse complement strand
AAGGAAGGCGACGTTCTAAGTCAACGAGAATGTGGGACTGGGGATCAGGAAGAGCCGCAGAAGTCTTCTCTGTCCTCAAGACTCACAGCTTCGGGGGCCTTCGACCAATCCATAACCTTTAGTGAATGCCACCAAAGCCTTCTTGGAACATCAGCTTCAAAACCGCTTATGAAAATCACCTTCCAAACCGAAATAACATTGTGACAGAACGTTACATCTGCTTTCTCTATTTCCTTTCTGAATGTGTGTTACCCCAGAATTTTCTCTAGCTTTAATGTTTTCTGTTCAGAAACCTCACACACAGCCATTTTTGGTGAATGGTCCCTCTGTTTATAAGGCACTTTATAATTTGCTGAGCAGTTTCCTGGCAATTGTCTTATTTTATCCTCACGCTTGGCCCTTTGGGGAAGACACGATTCATTTCCATTTTGCAGATGAACTGACACAATCGGAGAGGCTGACTGACGATGATGTGGCTTCGATGAGAATTAAAAACAGCTTTTAAGGGTTCAAGTTCGCCATCTTCCCCTTGTACCGCAGCTGCTTCCGGGTATCTCTGAAAAACCCGTCTCTTGTAGAGGTTTCTTGGAAGATAGATGGTCTACGTTTTCAAAAAAGCTTTGCTAATTCTTGCTTGTGGGCTTTTAACTTCAGCCCAAACAAACTTATTTAAATACGGATGAAAAAAATGATGCAATTTATAATTGGGTGAATGGTCTTCGTAAAACTTGGGACTGAATTTGAAGATTGTTAACCTTTATCTCAAGTGGACCATATCTCGAAGGTTTGAGGTAGCTAGGTGAAGGTCATTTGTTGGATTTTTATTATTTATTTATTTATTTTTTATTCATTTATTTATTGGTGGTCCTGGGGATGGAACCCAGGGGCATTCTACCTCTGAGCTACACCCCCAGCCCTAGTTTTTGTTCTTTATTTTGAAACAGGGTCTCACTAAGTTGCAGAGGCCTCACTAAGTAGCTGAGGCTGGCCACGAACACGGATCCTCCGGTCTCAGCCTCCCAAGTACTGGGATAACAAGCCTGTGCCACCACGCCCGGCTCATTTGTTGACTTAAAAATAGAATTTGAGCTTGAATCATAAAAAAAGGTTGGCTCTTCCTAGGGCCAAATCCAAAGAATCGAGCTATTTGGCAACTGTCTTACCAAGAAGCCTAAAGTCTTTCTAGAATCTTTCTAGATGATGTTTTAAATTGAATTCGAGAAAAGAGCATAGAAAAAAATAAGTGCAACCCGTCAGTAGAAGAAAGATCGAAGACTGATGACGCATTAGCAAAACATCCAAGAAATCTAAGCTGTCTCAAGGACTCTGCAGAGATCACCTGAGCATACTGTCACCTGCATCACTTGGACCAACTACTTGGTGGGTTAGCGAAGTCCAGACTAGATGTGTGATATTCATAACCCACTACATAGTTTCCCTCATAGGTTTTTTTGTTTTTGTTTTTTTGGTGCTGGGGATAGAACCCAGGGGCATTCTACCTTCAAGCTATACCCCTAGTCCTTTTAATTTAAGTTTTTACTTGGAAACAGGGTCTCACCAGGTTGATGAGAGTCTCACTACTTGCTGAGACTGTCCTCAAACCTGCGATCCTCCTGTCTCAGCCTCCCAAGTACTGGAATCACAGGTATGCGCCACCATGCCTGGTCCCCCTCATGTCTCTTGGGCTCCTCTTTGGGAGTGACTCGGGATGTCCCTGGCAAGCCACAAAACAGGATTTCAAGTGTATTTGAGCTCAGTGAACGCATGCTGAGCACCGACAATGGGACCCTTCTCCCTCACATCTATGCTAGTAACCTGGGCATCGATGATCCCCATAAACGGAGAGGGATTCTTCTATGTGCTTGAAAAAGGAGCAAAGATGGAAAGTCTCCAACCCGATCACATGTTCTTGCCACTTCTGGCTCTGATCAAAGGGACCGGAAGCTCCCAGAAAGTTCCATGATTGTACGCAGCCATGCATTGACGGCTTCATTCACAGATGTCCTCTGTGTTTCTACAGTGTCAATTTTGTACTTAAGAAAGGAAAGGAAGAGCTTGCCTTTACCAGGAAGGTGCACACAGCTCGGCTGAGAGACAGATGAGAAAACAAGCCACCAATGTGTGGTAATAAGTACGATGATGGATAGAAACATGATGACTTAGGAAGGGAAATAATACCAGCCCGCTACGTAGACGGCCCAGGACAGACTTCAGAGGGGAAGACAGACCTGCCCTGCGTCTTCAGCGCTTGGATGTGGGGGTTCGGTGACTTTTAAGATGTCACTTGTGGGTTTATAAAGGCTATGACTATTGTGTGTGTGTGTGTGTGTGTGTGTGTGTGTGTGTGTGTGTGTCTGTGTGTTACTAGGGATTGAACCCCGGGACATTCTACCTCCAAGCTACACCCCCAGTCCTTTTTATTTTTTCTTTTGAAACAGGATCTCTCTAGGTTGCTGAGAGTCTCACTAGGTTTGTTGAGGCTAGTTTTTTGTTTTTTTGTTTTTGTTTGTTTGTGTTTGGTGCTGAGGATTGAACCCAGGGGCATTCTACCTCTGAGCTACATCCCAGCCCTATTTTTTATTCTTTCTTTTGAAACAGGGTCTCACTAAGTTGCGGAGGGTCTCACTAAGTAGCTGAGGCTGGCTGTGAAGCCAGATCCTCTGGTTTCAGCCTCCTGAGTACTGGGATTACAAGCGTGCGCCACCACGCCCAGCTCTGAGGCTGGTTTTGAACCTGTGATCCTCCTGTCTTAGCCTCCCAAGTACTGGGATGAAGGAGTGTGCCACCATGCCCAGCCCTATGTCAGTACTTTTAACTACCTTTATGAAACACCACCTTTAAGCACTTTCTTCCTTCTGTTCCGGGTATTATTTAGCTAACCCATTTTTTCCTACGCAGAGTGTAATTTGAGTTTTGCAAAGGCGGAAGACTAATTGCTAAATTCCTGGCTGAAACTCCAACTTCGTGTTTTTTTGAGTGATAGAAATTGAGGCTAGTTTCCACCATTTAAGTTAGCATAACTCTTACTGCCAAGAAGCGTATAGAAAACTATTTACAGGAAGGACACAGGGACATTTGGAAGGCTCGGCTTTTTAAACAAATAACTTTGGACAATAGTTTGGATGGAGTGAGCCACTGGGAGGCTATATTAGGCATTAGTAGCAAAATATTTTCAATCTACATGGCCGGGTAATAGCTCCCGAAAACTAAAAGTTGTATACCATAGACCCTTGACATTTGCAAGAGATGCGTTCTACGGCCTCCCAAACCTCCTAAATTTATAGCTACACCAAAATATATCTGAAAATTTTAAGTGAGTTCTGTAGGTCCTTAATAGCTGTATAAATACAGAATCAAAAATCATTGATAACAAGTGACCTGTTTTGTGGGCTTGGCTTTCTAAATTATAAAATTATATGTGTCTCTATACAGTACCAACCCCCACCTTAGCAAATGGCTGAACACAGCATGTCACAAGCCTTTGGTGACCTCCCCAATAGACAAAATCATGCAGCTACGCCTGCAAATGTCATGACATCAGGCTATTTTTCCATCGCTGATAGACACAACAAAAATCTGGAATGACTGGGTTTTCCGAAGGGATAAAGTTTCAGTGTTAAATTCTGGCAATTCTTCCCGGAGTAAGCGGAAAGATAGTTACCCCAGCCCCTCTTAAGGGTACGCAAACAAGAAGAAAGGCAATGTTCTGAAGTCAACGAGAAGCCGGGCGTGGTGGCGCACGCTTGCAATCCCAGTACTTGGGAGGCTGACAGGAGGATTGCAGG
The DNA here is from genome assembly GCA_004027185.1 of Glis glis. Classification (NCBI taxonomy): domain Eukaryota; kingdom Metazoa; phylum Chordata; class Mammalia; order Rodentia; family Gliridae; genus Glis; species Glis glis. The sequence continues at coordinate 22,387 of PVJS01008862.1, read as the reverse complement.
TTCGAGGCCAGCCTCAGCAATATAGCGAGGCCCTCTGCAACATAGTAAGACTCTGTTTCCAAATGAGAAATAAGATCGGGCTGGGGGTGTAGCCCGGAAGTAGAATGCCTCTGGGTTCAATCCCTAGTACCAAAAAACCAAAAAAAAAAAAAACCCAAAAAAAACTAAATTCAATGAGAATGTGAAACCGGGGATAAAGAGAAGCTACCGATGTCTTCTCTGTCCTCAAGTCTCACTGCTCCAGGAGGACTTCGACCAATTAATAACCTTTAATCAATCCCACTAAGACACGGTTGGGACATTATCTTCAAAGCCGGATAAGGATTCAGCAAAAACGACAAGCTCATGTCCCCGGTCACGAAACATCATTGGTATATTTTGTCATCTGAAAGATTCTGTCATCAATATAGATTTCCATTTTTGTAAATCATCTTTTATTTGGGGAAGGAGGGGGTATTGATTTTTTTCCCTAGTCCTTTCTCGGAATGTTAACCTTGTTTAAGTTCTTCATTTCCTCTGCCTGAAGCACCACGTTGCAATAGAATTAAACGTGTAGTAAAATGGCCACGTGAGAAAGGTTTATGCATTATGCTAAAACCTGCTCCCTTGACAAATGGAGCCATTAGGGCCCGGAATTCACGGCATCAGTCTACTTAGCGCAATCCAGCAACAGGCCTTGAAAGTCTCACAAATTTGTTCAAATGCTAATGAGCTGCACGCCCAGCCTCATCTGTTGCAGAAGGAGCCAATATTTTCAGGGGGCTTCGTGCATTTAAGAGTTATCCGTGGACTCACTTTACCTGGCTTGGCAATTCAAGGCTACTCACATTTACAGACAGGGAAAAAATGTATAATACATTTCATTGCGTGGCAGCTTCTGAAAATGCCCTCAATGAGCCTTAATAAAGCTCACTTTTGTTAAGAATCAGTTTATCATCCTCACTGTCAGGAGAGGATGTGGAGAAGGATTCCTACCAAAAGGTATTATCTGTCTATCTATCTATCATCTATCTATCTATCATCTATCTATCTATCTATCATCTATCTATCTATCTATCTATCATGTATCTATCTATCTATCTATCTATCCATCCATCCACCCACCCACCCACCCACCCACCCACCTACCTACCTACCTAAATACATACCTATAGACAGCAGCCTGGTACTCAAGACTCAATTTAGGTCAAACACCAATTGGGTAAAAGAGGGAACTATGAAGATGGGTAGGAAGTAGTGACTACTTACAAGCAAATAGGAAAAGGACAAAAACTGCTAATAGGAACACTAAATAAATCTCAAGAGTCTAAGCCGCACAGGGTTCAAGTACAGGAGAAAGAAGAATGGATGGAAACAGTCTGCAGTCCGTCAAGCTGAAGGGAGAGAGAGGATTGAATGGAGGGTGGCCATTTATTTCCAGTGGCAAAATGCATGATGTTGAGGATACGGGACAAGAATCAGCACCCAGCACGCGTGGGCTTGGCATAGTTGACATGGAACCAGAGGATGTGGGTAAGCAGAGAAAAGCCAAGGACTCTCTCCTGATGTGGGCCAAGGCTGCTTAAAAACAAAGTCACTCATTGGGTTAGACTGGGATCAACAAAATGTTTGGCAACTTAGAAGTAAACTGAGGCCAGGTGAGGGGGGTGCATGCCTGTGATCCCAGCTAGTTGGGAGGCTGAGGCAGGAAGATTGCAAGTTCTAGGCCAGCCTGAGCAACTTAGTGAGACCCTGTCTCAAAATAAGTAAGTAAATAAATAAAAAGGTCTGGAGAGGTAGCTCCATGGTAGAGTGCTTGCCTAGCATGTGCGAGGCCCTGGTAGTAATCCAGGTACAAGAGGGACTTTAGATAATGGAGGAGAAACCCCAGTGGAGCGAGGGACGGGGTCTAGGGGAGGGTGGTGTTGGGGGGAGGGGAGAATCAATGAAGGAAACACTTCCACTGACATTAAGTACATACGTGAAATTACTAATGCCAATCTCAATATCACGTTTGGGGAAGGGGAGGGCGAGGAGAGGGAGCCCAGGGAAGCTCACCAAGTGCTGTGTGTACGTACGTCCCTAACACTTTGAACTACATAATGATGTGAGATTACAATGCACCAATAAAAGTATTAAAAAACATAAAAACCAAAACAGACACAAGTTGACCCAGTCATCCTCCTTTACTTGACAACTAAGAATCATCCCTTGTTAATGCCAACAGCACTGGAGGAGATGCCGTGCAGGCCACCAAGCCACCATGACGGCCACTCATCCCACATCTTGGCTTTTTCTCTCAAGATTAAGAGGCTGGTGCTTAGACCTCATCTGTCCCAGTGTGTCTGGTTAGTCCAGTTTGTACAGACGAAACTAAAAAATAAAAATAAAAAATCTGCAGGTATCTCTGGTTGTGCCAAAAATTAACAGTAGCCTTGTACCTACCTGGGAACGCTTCAAAAGCATAAAAGGTCTAGGAGCCCTCTCAGCCTTAAAAAAAAAAAAAAAGCTAATACATGGAATTAAGTTCTCTCAATCAAAATATATTATGCTTTTACTATGTCCTAGGCACAGGGGAATTAACCCTGAGGAACTTATAGAGTTAAAAGTCAGAAACAAACATGTACACAAATGAAAAATTAAATGACCTCAGATAATAACTTACGCAAAGAAAATAAAACAGGGCAGGGCTAGTCTCAGGGGTCAGCAAAAATTTTCTCCAAAAAGTCAGACAGTGAATATTTTGGGACTGTCGGGTCATGCTAGCTCTGCTGTGTTTATCTACGTGTCCTCTTGTAGCACAAAAGCAACCATAGACCATATGTGAGCAAATTAATAAGACCAAGTGCTAATAAAACTTTATTAACAAAACCAGGAAGCAGGCTGCCTTGGGACCACAAGTTATAGTTTCCCAAGCCCTGGGACAGGGGGCTGGGGGTTGGATAACTTAGGTGAGATGTTCCAGAGAGACTTTCTAAAGAGGTAACCGGTCCATTGAGACCTCCAGGATCAAAGCCACGGAAATATCAACCAAGAGAACATGTGATCCAGCGTAGAAAACAGAAGCAAAACTTTCCCAGGGAGGAAGAGTGGAAGGCAGGAGGAGGATTTCATTACCTGCAAGTAATAGAACCACCCAGAGTTCATGCCAAAGAGCGACAGCTACCCCAGGACTAATAACGTGTCCACCAACATAAAGCCCCATGCCGCTTCTCGAAGATTTTCTTTTAATAAGGGTCTGGAACCCCATGTCTGCATTATTGCAAATTTCCCTGAATTATCTGCACGGTCCTGTCACGAGAAGATAATTTCATGTCGGGCTCTGACTTCTAACTCTGAACTTGGATGTGAGCTACTTTGGCCACAGTGGATCAAGAGCGGAAGGTAGGAGAAACTCAAATGTACTTAAAATGCACACGGTGCACTCAAAAAATACTAGTTGAGTGGTTTTTTTTTTTAAGCCTGGGTTGAAGATTTCAATAGAAAATCATTAGAAGACAAGAGCGTTCACTCATTATTTTTAGGCCTGTTTGTTTCTGTTTTTTATTTTTTAAATGCTTTTATTGGTATATTATAGTCTCACATCATCGAGAGCAAGGGGTGGATTTAGCTGGAGGATAAAAACTCAGCCCACTGATTAAACCTGGCCTTTGGATTAGCGTTGTTTGGTTAGTCATCAATATTTTGGACCCAGGAGATTTGACATAAAAATCTGGATTTCCAACTTGCCTTGGGAGACCTGGCCACACGGGGCTTCGATTTATACCTGGTAATAATCACTAAGAATTGAGTAAAACAGGCCCCTGGAGACGGGTATGAACTGTCATCTAGGCGCCCACCTGGCCTGCTGGCTTGGCGGAGCCTGAAGCTTTCAGAACCGGGGCAAGGCTTTTCTTTAAGAAAAATAATACAAAATTGCAAACAGGAGAAATGACAAATGAAACATGTGGAGAGTTTAGGAATACCAAAATTCCTGGGGTGGCCGGAAAGCCACCTAACACCCAACCTAAGAGACAGTGCAAAGGGAGGGGGACATTAGACAGGGAAGGGGCAGCCCTGTGCACCAATGGAACTTACATTTCTTTTGAACATCTCACACAGACATATGATCCGGCAAACCAGGGCTGAGGCCGCTCTGAGGACCTTGCGAGGGACCAATCTTCCTCCCTCCGCTCATTTTGTTTGTTGGTTGTTTTTTGCTACCTGCCTGGATTCTTTGAATTTTCAAATGCATCCGCAGAAGGATGGCTGAGTTCTCTCTCAGCGCTTGACATCTTCGAGTTCCATGGCTTTTCTTTTGTTCGCACTCTGTAATATTTTCTTAAAAGATCCACCGACACGAGCTATCTTCCCTTACTTTCGTCTTTAGCATCATCTGCTAAATGAGCTTGACAATGGATAGGATGTGTGGATTTCGCTCAGTTGTTGGAGAGCAATCTAACACTTCCGAACTGCCAAGCATCAACTGAAAACTGAAAAATTCAGCCACTACCCTAAAAAAGTGACAGGCAAATTCTTACACCATGCGGATGATCAAGCCCATCACAAGTCTCTCTACTTCCTTTGTAACCGAGTTGGACCGTGGTTGCGTGTACGTGAAATATGAGTGTGTGTGTGTGTGTGGGGGGTGTCAGGTTGCTCAAATTAGGAGCTAATTGCTCACCTGGGAGAGCTTTGGAACATGTGGTTGACACCTCCTGCTCCACCCTCTCTCCATGCACTCCAGATCTCTTTCCAATGTCCTGAGCACGGAGGTGTGCTGTGCATACCAGTAAGGATGTTTTTTTTTTTTTTTCTGGTATTAGGGATTGCACCCAGGGGCATTCTACCTCTGAGCTACACCCCAGCCCTATTTTATTTTTTATTTTGAAACAGGGTCTCGCTAAGTTGCAGAGGGCCTCATTAAGTTGCTAAGGCTGGCCATGAACCTGTGATCCTCCTGTCTCAGCCGCCCAAGTACTGGGATTACAGGCATGCGCTATCACGCCTGGCTCATCTTTTTTATTTTGAAACAGGGTCTCGCTAAGTTGCAGGGGCTGGCCTCCAACCTGCGATCCTCCTGTCTCAGCCTCCCAAGTACTTGGATTATAGGTATGTGCCATCACCCCTGGCTCCCTAAGGACCTTTTAATCTGGCATTTGATAAAATAAAAATGCTGTTGACCACATAGCCAAGGACCAAGGTGCATAAAACACCCTGAGTTGGGTCATGGCCTGGTTATCAGTTCCACAGAGTAGCTTAGTCCTCATGTGGTGTGGGAGCCCTCGACATGGAATGACGACACACGCAGCGGCTGCCGCTGATGCTGGGGTGAGGAACTTGCCACTCACACTGAAATTCACAGAGGCCCGGGCAGATGTTTACTCTAGCACGGATCCCTTAGTTTGAGGCGGCATCCCCGCATCTGCAGATAGTTCAAAAATGTTTTATGGATGTGCTATTTCCAAAGAGTCTTTTAAATTTTCCTTTCTCGTAGTGTAATCGGTTGTTACCTCTCCTATTGATTTCCCTGAAGAAAACAAGACTATTCCATTAGAAATGAAGAAAAAGATATATAGACACACACACACACACACACACACACACACACACACACACACACAGGGCTTTTAAGCTGAGTGGAACCAGTTTTCTTTTTCTTCCGTGTGTGTGTGTGTGTGTGTGTGTGTGTGTTAGTTACAGGGGGGATTGAACCCAGGGGTATTCTACCTTTGAGATACACCCCAGCTCTTTTTGTATTTTGAAACAGGGTCTCAATAGGTTGCTGAGGCTGTCCTTGAACCTGTGATCCTCCTGTCTCAGCCTCCCAAGTACTGGGATTACAGGTGTGTGTCACCACACTCGGCTTTTCTTCCTTTTTATATGTTGGGGGAATAAGACTTGCTACCTAAAACTGTTCTCTGAGCTACATTTTCACAGAGGGGCTGACTTATGCCCCAAACCTGGGCCCGTCTGCTATTGAAAAGGGAAATTTTGAATGCAACAAGGCTAGAGGTGTGTAGCCATAAAGTGAGGTACAAAAGATATTGGGAGCAACCCAAATGTCCATCAGCTAATGGCTAGAGGCTTAGCTATACAGAGGAATATTATCAGACAATATGAAGGAATGGTACACTGGTACACCCTCCCATGAGGATGAACCTTGACAACACCACGCTAAGTTGAAGAATCCAGACACCAAACACCACATATGGTAGGATTCCATTTCGATGACATTTCCAAAATTGGCAAAGCTATAGAAACAGAAAATAGACCAGTGGTTTTCAGGGGCCGGGGGGAGGCAGGAATGGGGAGTGACTGCTAATGGGTATGAGGTTTGTTTTTGGGGTGACAAAAATGTTGTAAAATTGGACTATGGTGATGGTTGAGCAACCCTGTGGGCATTCTAAAATAAACATTGTTGCCTTTTATACTTTAAAAGATTTTTTATTATAGCATGTGAAGTATATCCCAATAGAGCTGTTTTAAGAAATGTAATGGACATGATCCCAGTCCTGGGTTTATGTCCAAAGGAACAGAAAGCAGGGTCTGAAAGAGATGCAGGTACATTCGAGTTCACAGTAGCGTTCTTCACAATATCCAAGGGACAGTAGCATCCCACATGTCCATCTATAGACGAATGGGTAAAAAAAATGTGGTATGAGTCTATGATGGAATATTATTCGGCCCTAAAAAGGAAGGATATTATGACATGCTACAATATGGTTGAACCTAGAGGACATTGTGCTAAGTGAAAGAGGCAGTCACAAAAAGACAAATACTGTAAGACTCCACTTACATGAGGTCCCTAGAGTAGTCCAGTTCATAGAGACAGGAAGTAGAATGGTGGCATCAGGGGCCGGGGTAGGCTAGGGGAGAAAGGGAAGAAGCAGTCTAATGGGTACAGAGTTTCCGTTTTGCAAGATGAAAAAGTACTGGAGATCGATCAGTTGTCCTACATTGTGCATACACATAACACTTCCGAATTGTACACTTAAAGATGTTGATGATGGTGAATTTCATGCTATGTGTGTTTTACTATAAATACAAATAAAATACGAAAACGTAATGGGCATATTATCTAAGTGAACCACCAGCAACCTCAGTTTTCACATCCACCTACAATTGCTTCCTTCTCCCATAGAGGCCCTACGGTGGCTTCCCACCTTTCTTTGGACAACAATGACAACCGGTCACATTTGCAGAGTCCTGTTCCTGAAGCAACACAGAGTGAGATGCAGAGAGATCTTGGCAGGACTTCCCTGAGAGTCTAATCTTGAGTCTAATCAGTTAGAGCTGGAGTTCTGGACACGCTGCTGTTGTGGCTCTTTTTCAAAGGTTCAAGATGACTTTCAGCCGGGCATGGTGGCGCACGCATGTAATCCCAGTACTTGGGAGGCTGAGACCGGAGGATCCGGGTTCACGGCCAGCCTCAGCTACTTAGTGAGGCCCTCTGCAACTTAGTGAGACCCTGTTTGAAAATAAAGAACAAAAACTAGGGCTGGGGGTGGAGCTTGGAGGTAGAATGCCCCTGGGTTCAATCCCTAGTTCCGCAAAAAAAAAAAAAAAAGATAACTTTCAGACCTCCCCTGGGGCTGAATCTCCTACTTCCAACCCGCCGGTATTTTATACCAACAGAGAAAGTGAAAGGGGGCTCACAATTAGTCGCCCAGTGCACCCTGACACGGTGTCATGCAGCTATGCATTCAAGTATCCAAAGAGGTCAAACGAACCAACACGCCCAAGAAATTGTTGAGAAATAAATGAATAAAACTACTTGGCAACTGGATTTGTAGTGAAACACCCTGAATACAACAGGGCTCCACTGCAAATCCACCAGAAATACCTGTTCTGTTTTGTTTTGAGACAGAGAAATATGTTAAGTATTTCTTTAGGTTTGGTATCTAGTCCAAAGCTGTTTTTTTTAAAAAAACCAAAATGCATGGTTCTGAACACAATTCCTGCAATATGATTCTTGATTAAGGCTCAAAATAAGTCAGGAAAATGCTAAATTCTCAATTTCCCCCATGGAAATTCCCAACATGTGCTGATGTATGAAAAGCTTTGAAGAGGCCTGCGATAAAGATGGTTTATACCGTTATCTGCTTCTCCAAAGTCAACAGACTTTGTTGTATTTTCCTGTGACTTCCACTCACATCCTAAGGAATTCTGAAGATATTCTGGAACATGCTGATGTATGCAAGTCCCAAGTAGTTAACCACTTTCTGCAAAGACTCCGAAGGTTGGCATGGTGGCACATCAAGAGCTACCACCCAAGGGCTGGGGACGGGCCTCCTGTGGGGGTCCTTTGTGCGTGGCACACTCGGTCTTCAGTGCTTCCCAAATGCTGCTAGCGACCCGCTCAGCCAAGCCCTTCTCTCCCCTGCTCCATCTTTCTTCCCATCACACGTACCTGGCCCTCACGCAGTGACCTAGTCATGTCCCTCCAGCTAGACGCTAAGCTGAGCAAGAGTGAGGCCTCGTTTGGTTCACCTGTGAATCAGGAGCCGGGTGAACGGTTGACTGAATGCGCAAAAGCAAGAGGACACCTGGAAAACAGGGCACATTAGCCACCAAAACTCTCAACTAATGTATCAGAAGCTTTATTTATTTATCTATTTATTAATTTAGGTACTGAGGAATGAACCCAGGGGTATTTGACCTCTGAGCTACACCCTCAGCCCTTTTTAATGTCTTATTTTGAAACAGGATCTTGCTAAATTGCTGAGGCCGGCCTCGGTCCTGCGATCTTCCTGGCTGCGGCAGAACCCTGGCAAACCCAGCAGGTGCCCGGCGGTGTGTGGCAGCAGCTTTGGGGACCCCGTCTCATGAGATGCTGCTCGAGGAGAAGTAAAGGAACACTTTCCTGCAATAAGCAGACTAGAAGCCGTTTGCCGACCATCGGTCTACAAATCCGAGTTTGCACACGGATGTCGACGAGGCGCTGCTGGGGCGCTGGACGGAGAGGGGCTGAGGTCATTCACCGGAAACTCCCCCCTGCCTGCGCCTGGCAAATCAAAGAGCTGGTGGTAGGTGTTGAAGGGAGATGGAGTTTTTCCATCCACCCCGAACTGGAGCAGGATAATGACTCTAGTGATGGATTACACGGACGTGTACGCTGTAGACAGACAAGCCAGGGGCGATGGGAAGTGGATTGCCAGATCCCGGGCAAAAGATGAGAGGGGAAACCCTTCCGAGACAGAGCAGGAAAGCAATTATTCCTGATTTTGAAGGAAAGCAGTTCCTGACTAAGAAGTCATTATTTCGCGCTTTCTCTCTTTCTTCTTTTTCAAATATAAGTAGGTGGAGGAATTTGTACTTATGAAAACAAAGATCAAAGAAGAGTGGGAAAGGGTCCCAAATTGGAATGCCTACATCCTGGGCTTTGTTGGCGCTCCTCTAACCTGGAGCTCTGGGTTCCAGGTTGTTCCTGGGCGGCTCCTCCTCTGCGGAAGAATGATGCGAAGTTTCGAGGTGGGAGGAAGGTTGGTGTCAACTGGACCCCAGCACAGAGTGAGAGAGACAGAGAGCGCTGGACGGGCCTGAGACGGAACCCCCCACTCAGCCGCTTGCAAACCTGCGGTCACATCGCCTCTCCCTTCTGATCGCCACTGCGGATTAAATAATGATAATAATGACATTAAATAATTAAATAGTAATGGCGATCATGTTCAGCGTGTCCGTGGCTATTTCAAAGTCAGAGAAAATCCACACGTCTTTAACACTGCACATCGCAGCTGGCCATAGCGTGCATCCAATGCAGGGAAACTTATTTTGATGTTGGCGCCAAAAGTCTTTTTTTTTTTTTTTGCAGTACCAGGGATTGAACCCAGGGGCTTTCTACCTTTGAGCTACACCCCTGGCCCTATTTTTTATACTTTATTTTGAAACCGGGTCTCACGAAGTTGCAGAGGCCTCACTACGTAGCTGAGGCTGGCCGCGAACCCAGATCCTCTGATCTCCGCCTCCCAAGTACTGAGATTACAAGCGTGTGCCACCACTCCCGGCGAAAAGTCATTTTAATATAAAAGATTTTATCACAAGGGCACTCTCTTATTACCTCCTCAATAGAGAATAGTTCTTTTTGGCCAGGCTCTCTCGCTCTCTCTCTCTCTCTCTCTCTCTATTTAGTGAGGCCCTCTGCAACTTCGTGAGACCCAGTTTCAAAATAAAGTATAAAAAATAGGGCCAGGGGTGTAAGCGCGGAGATAGAACGCCTCTGGGTTCAATCCCCGGTACCACACACACACACAAAAGAATAGTTCTTTTTGTTGTTGCAAATTGGTCCACAAATGTGTTTTTCTTGGCTGTCACAGTATTTTTTCTAAAAATCCAGAGCCAGGCGTTGTGGTACACACCTACCCTAACCCAGTACTTAGGAGGCTGAGACAGGAGGATTGCAGGTTTGAAGCCAGTCTCAGCAACTTAGCAAGGCCCTCAGCAACTTAGTGGTTGAAATGTGCATACACTGGTAGGAGCTTGGGCAGCCATCTTGGACCACAAGAAGGAAGCCACATGTTATAGTGGCGGAGGCACATGACGGAAGGTGCCTGGGACCCCAAAACCAGGAAATGCCTTACTAGATCTCAGACACCCACCTGTATTTTTATATAAGAAAGAAACAAGCTTCTACCTTAATAAAAGCATGTTGTTTTTCAGCATATGAAGTTAGAAGGAGTCTTTGTTAACAGGAGCCAAATAGGCATTTACTTTAATGTGAGCATTTAAAAATCCAGAGATTTCACGTAAATATTTTGACTCTTAAAATATATCTTGAAAAATCAGAAGCTCTTGCAACACTGGGCTGTGTTTTCTCATGTCTATACATCTGTTGACATGACGTGGGGCATGCATTATCTTATAGGGCACAGTCCTTTCCTGGTACCCCAACTCAGACACACTTAGCCTGCACACTGCGCCCTCTGTTGGCCGTGGTCCGCAGAGATGATTCATGGACAACCAAGATGGCGCCACCTTGTTCCTGACACCCATCAGGGATGATGTGCAGCCCCTGGTGGAGCCCACAGAATGTGTTCCGCTGCCAAACTTCCCAACCCACAGGCCACTGTCACCACCCCCACTTGACAACGAGGGCACAGAAGTCTCGAGAGGACACAGAACGTGTTTCATGTCATGGGGCTGTGAGTGGCCAAGGCTGGCTGATTCCAGAGCCCAAACTCCCAGCCAGTGTCCGCTCTACTGCTTGGACTGAGCCCTGAGGCTTTTAAAAAATCAAATGCCAACTGGTTTGCAGAAATCTCAGTGAACTTACGAAGAGGATTTTCTGGGTAATTAACAGGGTTGGCTTTCGCTGCATGCTCTGAACGTCGCACCGGTCTCTGTTTTCACTGTCTGGTATGTGGTGAGGATTTCAGCTCAGGGTGACAAAGTTCCTGTCATCACACTGCACTGCTCACTGCGAGGCAGCCTGCGTGACGAAGAAAGGCCCTGACACTGGGCGTGGGCTGGGGGGTCCTTATCCTGGCCACCGAGCGCCCTGAAAGACTGGTCCAGCTGGCGGCAGAGGTCACCAGGCTGCATGGGTTCTAGAGCATTATTTCCCAGGAAGGTTCCTCAGCAGATGCACACAGTTGGCTCACGCCAGTGTCCCCGGGATGGGTTCAAGGCCAGAGTTGGCGGTTAGGGCTGCTCCCAGGACTGACTCAGAGTTTGGCTTCGGGTCTCCCCCTGCCTGCAGCCCCCTTGACAGATACACTGTCCAGACACACAGCAGAGCATGCATGGGGAATGCTTTGATAGCTTGGGAAGGAATCCGGGGCTCTCCGCGGGTCTTGGAATCACAAGCTGCCAGGTTTGCAAGAAACCTCAGTGAGCTTCTGGTCCGACCTCTTTGATTTGTAAGACGGGAAACAGATCTGGAGACAGGAGAGGAGCTGGTCAATATTCTCCCACCAGCAGCATTGACCGCGTCACCCCAGTTTTTGGGTATAAAAGGCAAAAGCGGGGCGGCCCTTTGCAAAGCCTATTACGAGCCGGCGGGCGTGCGGTCTCTGCACTGGGTGCTGAGTTAAGCGCCTGCTATGGGTTTTCTCATTCAGCCCTCGTCAAGGGCTACTGAGGTCGCCGCTTTCATTCCGATTTGCAGATGGAGAAACTGAGGTACAGTGAGGCTGGTGGCCAGCCACAATGGGTCGCTCCTGGAGCTGGTCATCTGGCTCTGAGGCTGAACTGCTACCCTGCACTGGACTGGAGTTCAGGCATGAACAAGGGAAATTCCTGCAAGGACCAAGCCACCCCCTTAGGCGATGGAAAGGGGCAGGTGGGGCTGTGAAATGGGGGGCAGAGGCCCCAGCTAAGTGCAGCAGCGCTCTTAATGCTCCCTTCCTGCACCTCAGCCACACACCTGTGCACTTCTGTGTAATCACAAGATTCTGCAGTCCCTCAGAAGAACTCAGGAATTCCCAGTGGTATGGGGAATTTTGTGTGTGTGTGTGTGGGGGGGGGACTAGGGATTGAGCCCAGGGGTGTAATACCTCTGACCTATACTCTCAATCCTTTTTATTTTTTATTTTGAAACAGGATCTCATTAAGTTGCTGAGGCTGATCTTGAACTTGGATCCTCCTGTCTCAGTCTCCTAAGTACTGGGATTACAGATGCGCACCACCACGCCTGGCTACAATACCTATTCTTAAGCAAAATGTTGGTGTTGGTAGATGTGACTCTCTTTTTTTTTAATTTTGAAGCAGGGTCTGGCTAAGTTATCACATGCTAGCCTCAAACCTGAGATCCCCTTGTCTCAGCCTCCCAAGTCCTGGGATCACAAATGCACTACCACACCTGGCTTCAAGTGGCCCACGGCTTTGACAACAGCTCCTGACACTGGAAATCAGAACCGTGCACCAATATTCTGGGTCCCTTTTCCTCTAATCCTTGGGACATGTTTCATGTTTATACCCCCCCCCCCAGCCCCTTTGAAGTCAGGAAGGCCACAGAAATGTGACCACAAATGAAGGGTGTCATTTTAAGAATTTGGGATGTGATCCACTCTGCTCTCTTTCATTTATTTATTTATTTACTTATTTATTTTTGCTGGAGATTGAACCCTGGTGCATTCTATGTCCAAGCTACACCCCCAGCCCTATTTTGTTTCGAGACAGGGTCTCGCTAAGTTGCTGAGTGTCTCCTTAAGTTGCCGAGGCTGGCTGCGAACCTGTGATCCTCAGTCTCAGCCTCCCAAGTACTGAGATCATGGGCGTGCACCACTGTGACCCACTCTCTTTCCTCCTACTCACAGGTGATGCCCACTCCAGATAGTGGCTGCTCTAATAGGGTCCCAAATTGAGGATCTAACACAGTCCCCAGCTGAGCCATCATGGGCAGGCAGTATGATGAGGAATGGATAATGGATTCTTTTTTTTTTTTTTTTTTTTTTTGCAGTACTGGGGATGGAAGCCAGGGGCATTCTACCTCCAAGTTACACACCCAGCTCTAATTTTTTATTCTTTATTTTGAAACAGGGTCTCACTAAACTGCGGAGGGCCTCACTAAGTAGCTGAGGCTGGCGGCGAACCTGGATCCTCCTGTCTCAGCGTCCCAAGTAGTGGGATTACAAGCGTGTGCCACCACGCCCGGCTGAGAAATGGATTCTTGTTGCTTTAAGCTATGGAGATGTGGGGATGGCTCTTCACTGCAGCACAACCTATCTCATCCTGAAAACACAGGAACTAACGTTTAAAAAATAATGTAAGCCAAACAAAGACACACGAGAAGCCCAGTCTGCGTTCGCAGAGGTCAGGGGTCCAAGAACGCTGCGTCTTTATATTTTGGAGTTGGGACAGAGGCTGCTTGAAACAGGAAACTTCAGGGTTTGGTCTATGGGTCCCCCACTCCCTCTGTCCCGGGGAGGGATATGTCCTGCCACTGACATGCTGATGGCCACAGCTGGTGTCTGGGGAAGCCAACCCGTCCTCACTAGAAGCCTCCCCCAGAGTGACACTCAGCGTCACCTCTGCCCTCCGACATTGATGTGTCAAGACAGCACACCATGGTTACGCTACAGAGTGGGAAGTGACAGAGGAGAAGTATCACCTCCCAGTGGGAAGGTTAATGCCCAATGAGGAAGAGTGTTTCTGTCTGGAGGCAGAAATGATGTGGTACATACTCTGTCATTAAGGATAAAAGCTTACTTAGAAAACTTGCTTCTTAGCACAAATAAAGAACTGATAACACGGCCTCGTGCTTTTCCCTTCTGTTTCCAACAACAACAACAACAACAACAACAAACAGAAGTTTGAGATTATGCAATTTAATATTCCCAGAAACTATTAAATTTGTTTATCAAGGATCTACCTGATATCAACTGGTATAAACTGTGAGCCTTCCCCAGGCATCAGCATTTTTAATCTATATTTTTAATCAAATACCTCATTGCCTAGTTTAAGTGTGACTGAAGCCAGGTACAGTGGCACATACCCGCAATCCCAGTACTTAGGAGGCTGAGACAGGAGGATCGCAGGTTCAAGGGCAGTCTCGGAAACTTAGTGAGACCCTCATCAACTTAGCAAGACCCTGTTTCAAAACAAAAAAATAAAAAGGGCTGGGGGTGTAGCTTAGAAGTAGAATGCCCCTGGGTTCAGTCCCCACTACCAAAAAAATCGAAACAAAACAAACAAACAAACAACCTATAACTAAAAATTAATTTGAAAGATGGATAGAAAAGCTACATTTAAGCTGTGGTGGCACACACTTGTAATTCCAGTACTTGGGAGGCTAAGACCGGAGGATTCGGGTTTGTAGGCAGCCTCAGCTACTTAGTGAGACCCTCTGCAACTTAGTGAGACCCTGTTTTGAAATAAAGATTAAAAAATAGGGCTAGGGGTGGAGCTCAGAGGTAGAATACCCCTGGGTTCCATCCCCAGTACCACCAAAAAAAAAAAAAAAGAAAAGAAAAGCTACATTTAAATAAAAAAGAATTATTCTACTAATAGAGGAAAAAGTGTACTCTATGTGGCAAAACTGTTGCTGAAGTTGTAACTGCTCTTTAAAGGTACTAGCAACAATGTTTCTACTCAAATATGGAAATTGAGACCTTGTTTCATGGGTTTATTTTTAAAAAGTATAAGAGTAACAAATGCTTATTAAAACAAACTCAGCTATCAAGTTTCTCAATTTCGACACTATGGACATTTGACGCTGGATAATTCTTTTTTTTTTTTTGCGGTACTGGGGATTGAACCCAGGGGCGTTTTACCTCCGAGCTACACCCCCGGCCCTATTTTTCATTCTTTATTTTGAAACCAGGTCTCACGAAGTTGCAGAGGGCTTCACTAAGTAGCTGAGGCTGGCCGCGAACCCGGATCCTCCGGTCTCCGCCTCCCAAGTACTGGGATGACAAGCGTGCACCACCACGCCCGACTGTTGGTGCTGGATAGTTCTATTGTGGTGTTGCCCTGTGCAATGGACCATGTTAGCAGTATTACTGGTCTCTCTCTAATAGATACCCGTAGCATCCCTCCACCCCCACTGTGGCCCAAACATGTGTCCAGGCATTGCCAAATGTCCCCTGAGGGGCAAAGCCACCCCTGTTGGGAACGGTGTGAAGTGCACAGGAGAAAGTGTAACGGAGTCCCTTCCTCCGGAACAAAAGCTTCCCAAGGTAACTAACCACTGCTCTCCGCTCTGCTCCTCTCTCCAGCGACTTCCTGTGGACAATCAGACACACCCGCACTTTCATCAATCAGACCCATATGCTAACCGTTCCCCCATTCAGATTGGGATCATGTAATTCTTTGACAAATTCTTTAAAAGATAAAATATAAGCCAGGCATGGTGGCGCACGCTTGTCATCCCAGTACTTGGGAGGCTGAGACAGGAGGATCCGGGTTCATGGCCAGCCTCAGCTACTTAGTGAGTCCCTCCGCAACTTAGTGAGACCCTGTTTCAAAATAAAGAATAAAAACATAGGGCTGGGGATGTAGCTCATAGGTAGAATGCCCCTGGGTTCAATCCCCAGTACTGCAAAAAATAAAACAAAATAAAATATACCTTATTTGCCTTTTGATGGGTCTATGTTGAAAGCTCTGCATACTTTTAAAGAAAAGGTCAGTCTCAGCAACTTAGTGAGACCCTGTTTCAAAATAATAAAAAATAAAATAGGGCTGGGGGTGTAGCTCAGAGGTAGAATGCCCCTGGGTTCAATCCCCAGGACCACAGCAAAGCAAATCAGAGAGAAGAAAAGAGAAGAGAAGAGAAGAGAAGAAAAGAGAAGAGAAGAGAAGAGAAGAGAAAGTAAGAAAAACCAGGCGTGGTGGTGCACACCTGTAATCCCAGTACTTGGGAGGCTGAGACAGGAGGATTGCAGGTTCTAGGCCAGCCTCAGCAACTCAGCAAGATCCTGTTGCAAAATAAAAGAATAAAATAGGGCTGGGGGGTATAGCTCAGAGGTATAATGTCCCCGGGTTCCATCCTGAGTACCATAAACACAAAATAATAATAATAAAATTTAAAAAGAAATAAACGATGACACAGACGTGGTGACACAGTAGCTCATGGCATTCCTGCACTCTTATTTATTGAACCGATTTCTTACTGACGGGAATCCCAACTTTCCCTACTATTGATAACGCTGCACTGAATAGTTTCATATTTACATCCTTGGCATTTGTACCATCATTTCTAGTAGAATGACAGGATCAAAAGATGTGTGCCGATCATAATGATGAGTTTCAGTAAATCTCCCAGCAAACCCCCAGTAGATGTTTTAGATCCCTGGTAGCTTTGGAAATTTGGACTTCCAACTTTTTCTTAGCTTCCATACAGTGTAGTAGCCTGGCTAAATGTGCACAGCTCTGAGGCTTGAGAAATTCTGCTCTACAGTAAAAGTAACTCAAGTCTGTGTTCCAACTACTTCCCTCCTTGTGTTCTGCATGTTTCATTAGGCAAATTCTCTAAGCCTCATCTGTAGTAGTAGTAGTAGTAGTAATAATAATAATAATAATAATAATAGCAGAGCTTCCTTTAAACCTTGTCAGAATTTGAGATTATATACAACAGCATAATACACACATATATGTATGTATATATAGCTATATATATATATATTTTTTTTTGCCTAGCACACTGTAATTATTTATTGGTGTTAATCAAAACCAAGAGAGAGTAGGAGTTTCAGAAAAAGAAAGCCAAAATGTGTGTACACTCTAACAAGTAAAGAACACTGTGCTGTCAGATGCTCTAGTGAGCTCGGCAAAGATAAACTTCAGATGGTCATACGAGGAACATGATGGAAGGAAAATATTTTTTTCTCACCAAGGAGATTGTAATTAATATTTGAGTCACTTGATGCTTATGAATCCCGCAGAGGGATAAAGACCTATATTTACGTACATACGGAAGACATGAATATGCATGCTTTTAAAACACGCCCCCACACATTTACATAAGAGAATGTTATGGGCATATGGATTCTCCCCCTAGATTTGGAAAATACGCTGAGAGCCACATTTCCTTCCAGGGTAATTTCAGAATGCGTCTCTCTGTTCTTGCTGGGAGTGACTGCACCGCCATCATCAGATTACCTGGAAAACAGGTTTCTAGCTTCACCTAATGTGCGTCAAAGAAAGTGAAATAGCGATGAAGCCCGTGTAGGAGAGCTGCTTTAGGGAGCAAGTTTGCAGGCTTGTCTGGTCCCCCATTTAAACACTCTGCCCTTCTCTCTAGCTTAAAGGAAACCTTTGAGCATGGGTTTGAAAGGGATAGATGTGTCCTCAAATCCTGGCTGGGGCCAGGCATGGTGGCACAAGTCTGTAATCACAGTACTTAGGAGGCTGAGACAGGAGGAACACAGGTTCAAGGCCAGCCTCAGTAAGTTAGTGAGACCCTGTTTCAAAATAAAAGATGGAAAAGGGCTGGGGGTGTAGCTCAGAGGCAAAACACTGCTGGGTTCGATCCCCAGTACTAAATCAATCAATCAATCCTGGCTGTGCCACTAGAGTTATAGTTGATCACCTCTCAGGGCCTTGCGTTCTTCATCTGTAGAATGGGACAGTTCCTACTGAGAGAATATGTATTCATTGACAATTGTGGGTTTAGCCTACCAGGCACCTGGAAATTTGACCCCAGCCTTTCATGAGAAACTGTCCCTTTTATTGTGTTGGCCCCGGAGCATCCCAAGGGCTAACTCCTAGTCTGGCTTGAGGGTTGAACAGGTGCCAGAACAGGCTGGTCAGGGACACCGCCGGGCCTGGGCACGGGAACCAGTCTACACCAAGGAAACTCAATTCCGAGATGTCTACCAGAAATGTTAAAAGTGAATCCGGGGTTACTGAGGTCTCAGGGCGTCATCTTGTTGTGGCATTTTGCTCCATCCTGAGAATAGAAGTTTCCAGAAGAAAGCATGATGGAGAGACTGAGATCAAATCCTGGAGACATCACCTAGCTCACTGGAGCCGAAGCGCCCCTGGCCTTTTGGAGATACGGACGGATACATTCATCTTCTTGATTTAAACCAATTGGGTTTCCAACCACTGGAAGCTCAGAGACTTCACTCATAAAATATTCAAAAGAGTTAGTCCACTCTCTGGTAATTAGCACAGGAGGTGGGGCGGGGACATGCCATGCCTTCCCCTGGAGCCAGAGCAAGGCGACAGCGCTGGGGATCAGTCACCGCATGGTAACGAAAGCAGCTGCCTGCGAACAGAAACAACAGGAATGCTGGGCCCAATTTTCTCACCCCTGGCGCCCCGCCAGGCTGTAGGGTGTCAAACTCAGAGAGGGCGCGAAGCCTGCTGCGTTGAGGGCGGCCGTGCTGATGCAACCGGTCCCCGCTCTGTGATCAGCCTGAAGCACACCTGGCCATCTAGTGTCGGGGTTCAGATAGGGAACGTCCCCCCGAGAAGCGCATGTGTTGGCAACGCGGCAAAATGCAAAGGTGAAGTCATTGAATCGGGGCTCTCATCTCATCCGTGGATAACTCCATGGATGGACGGACAATTTGAATGGACCTACTGGGTTGGCAACTGTAGGCAGGTAAGGTGTGGCTGGAGGAAGCAGGTGTGATCTTGGGGACTGTCTCTGTCCCTGGTCCCTTCCTCTCTTACTCTTGGCCCTGGCTTCTGTGAGCAACTTTCCTTTGTCACGCTTTCGGCCTGGAGCTAGCCGACCGTGGACTAACCTCGGAAAACGTGAGCACAATATGAACCTTTCCTCCTCTAAGTTGTTCTTGCCAGGTATTTTGGTCACAGTGACGGAAAGTTGACTAAAACATCTGGGTAGGGAGTCATCGGCTCCTGGGGTGGGCACCAACATACCAAACAAACAGGGAAGACACAACAAAACAAACTCTGCCACCCACTGGGGGGTTCCCTGCGGTAGGCGAGTCTCACTGTGATGATGATGTGCGCGGGGAAGAGCGCGTGCGTAGGGGCGGCCACAGTGCAGGGTATGAGCTGTGCGTGCAGCAAGCCCAGTTTCTGTCCTGCTTCACTTATCCACACCCCCCGTGGCTGAAAACCCTCCACAGGCTTCCCATTGCATCCCCAGTGGAGGCTGGGATTTCCAGCACAGTCTACAGCCTTTGCAGGACCCACCCCTGACCTTCCTCTCTGATGTAGCCCTCATTCCCACACACCAGCCATGCTCATTCCAAGATGTTCCAAATAACCAAGAGGCCTCTGTCCCAGGACCTTTGCACTGGCTGCTCCTTCTTCCTGGGATATTTTCCTCCCAGATTTCCATAGAACTTGCTACTTCCCTTCATTCAAATTTCCCCAGAAATGCCACCTTGTTAGACAGGCCTTATCTGAGAGCAGTCTATCTTACTCCATGTGCACATCCTTCCTGGAGATGTTGTTACTTCTTTTTCTTAGCATCTGTCTTTCCCTTCTAGAGCCGGGAGCTTTATTTATTTGTTTATATATTAATTTATTCACTGCTATATCACTGGTGCCTAGCACAGTGCCAAACACGTAGAAGACACATCGTAAGTACTCATTTCAAATGCCTTAGTTGTTTAGCACGCATTTGCTGAGCATTTGCCTGTGCCAGATGTTGACCCTACAACACTGAGAGAGATAAAGGGATTGGCCACCATTGATGCTGAGAAATACCCACGTGGACAGATGGAAGAGTGAGAGGGTCAGGCTAATTTCAGAATGTGGAAAGTTCTCTGGCGGGAGAGAGGGCGACTGGGAACAGGGAGTATTTTTCCTCCCTATAAAGATGTATTTTAAGTGGTCAGGGCAGGTCGTGAGGTGAGGAAGAGGTCTCTGATGTGGCGAGAAAGCATGTCCCCATGTGAAGTCCAGGAAGAGGGAGAAGATTCCAGACAGCAGGAACGGCAAGCACAAAGTCCCTGGGGCAGGGAAGAAGACAACTTGCTGGGGTTCTTACAAGCAGTTGGTTTGGCTGGAGGAAGGAAGGCGTGTGAGGAAGACAGAGCGGGAGAAGGAGACAGGGCAAGAGCAGAAGTGAGGAGTTGGATTTTCTCCTAAGAAAAGACAGCCATTGCCCAGTATGGTGATGCATGCCTGTAATCCCAGTACTTGGGAGGCTGAGACAGGAGAATCACAGGTTCGAGGACAGCCTCAGCAGCATAGTGAGACTCTCAGCAACCTAACAAGACCCTGTTTCAAAACAAAAACTAAAATGATTGCTAGGTAGATGATAGATAGACGATAGATAGATAGATAGATGATAGATAGATAGATGATAGATAGATAGATAGATAGATAGATAAATGGGCTGGGGGTGTAGTTCAGAGGTAGAATGCCCCTGGGTTCAATTTCTAGGACCACAAAAAAAGATGGCCATTACTTTCAGACTCACTTTCATCTCTTTGTGAAGTAGAAATAATAAATACGCAGGTGAGACGTGGATCCAACAAGAAAAGTCATGCGCACAATGCCCAGCACAGCTCCTGGTACGTGGCTGATACTTGATAAACAGCTATTCCAGACTCTTCCCCTGGGAAGAAACCCAAACATGATACTAGGTGGAAGTCACCTGGGATATTCAGCTTCTGCTTCCCAAACCCAAAGTCTTAGCCAGGTGTGGTAGCGCAGGCCTGGAATCCCAGTACTTGGGAGGCTGAGACAGGAGTATTGCAGGTTCTAGGCTAGCCTCAGCAACTTAGTGAGACTCTCAGCAACTTAGTGAGGCACTGTTCCAAAAGAAAAAAAAAAGAGCCAGGGATGTAGCTCAGAGGTAGAATACCCTGGCTTCAATCCCTAGTGCCATCCAAACCAAACCAAACCAAACCAAACCAAACTCGAAGTCTTATTGGTGGAAAGGACCGGAAGCGAACTTGAAAGATCAAGTAGGTTCCTTTCTCACGCAGGGCAGCCTGCCATTCCTTCCACAGTGTGATCTTCCCACCTGAAAATGCTGCTGGCGCGGGCCTGTGTCTTGTCAGCACGGTGAATGCCAGTCTTTGTGACAAACCAAGACCCAATGGCACACAGCCACATGTCCGGCCCTGACAGCCTCTGCTGGCTGCACCCAGGACCCTGCAGCATCTCCTGGAGCCATGTGGGGTAGAGGGTGGGCCAGACTCCCGCGGGCAGCCCTGTTGTCCGCGGCTGCCCAAGTTTGGGGCACCAGCCCAGCACCCGGGCATGCCCACGACAAGTCCACCAGTGCACACAGTAGCCGGAGGGCATTTTGCTTTATCCAAGCAACAGCCTCACTTTGGAAGGCTTTTTCTAAAATGCTGGGCACACCAGCACACAGCTGGGCAAATCGGTCCCGCAAACCCTTGCCACTAAGCAGGTCAAAGTCTATGACTCTATGACCATAGGAACACGTCCCTAAAAAAATGGTCGGATCCACAGCACCAACCGAGCCTGGGAAGAAAACAGATGATAACACAAAGATGCTTCATTAGAAAATATGTGGCTTCGGGGATGATTTGAAGATCTAAAGAAATTTCTCTTATTTAAGGGCAATTTAGCTTCAAAGGAAATTTGTTTCTGTTTGGAGTCTTAGGTTCACAGTGTGACAGTCTTTTAAAGTCACAAAGAAGATGCCACGAGAACTTGGGGACAGAAACCAGGATTCCTGCTTCTTTGTTTTTTTTTTTTTTTGTGGTACCGAGGATTGAACCCAGGGGCGTTCTACCTCCATGCTACACCCCCGGTCCTATTTTTTATACTTTATTTTTATTTATTTATTTATTTTTTTTTTGCGGTACCAGGGATTGAACACAGGGGCGTCCTACCTCCGCGCTACGCCCCCGGCCCTATTTTTTATACTTTATTTTGAAACCGGGTCTCACGAAGTTGCGGAGGGCCTAAGTAGAAAGAGAGAGAGAGAGAGAGAGAGAGAGAGAGAGAGGAAAGAGAAAGAGAGATAGATCTATCGCGCACGCGCATGCGCACTGAGGTTGGCTGCGAACCCGGATCCTCTGGTCTCCGCCTCCCAAAGTACTGGGATTACAAGCGTGCGCCACCATGCCCGGCTCTATTTTTTATA
>PVJS01008861.1:0-51970 GCA_004027185.1 Glis glis | reverse complement strand
TAAAATTCCATTGTGTACATATCCCATAGTTTTGTGATCCATTCATCTGTTGATGGACACCTTGGCTGGTTCCAAAGTTTGGCAATTGTGAATTGTGCAGCTATAAACATAGATACACATGCATTAGTCTGGTAATTAGGTTTTAGTTCTTTGGGGTAGATGCCTAGAAGTGAATAAACCTACTGCACTAGTATTTTAAAATGCATAAAATACTATATTTTTCCAAATAATTATTTTTTTTGTTATCATCCCTTTCAAAATGATTAATTTAATTTGTGAGAATAATTATGGAAATGGAAATTTAAAATGGAAATTTAGACATAGGGCCTGAGCTACTGGACTCTCTACAAAACCTCTTTGCTTTTGTTTCATAGATTCTTAGATTTTCACCTTTGATTTCTGAGAAATTGATGGTTTTAAGTCATATTACCCTCTACAAAAAGGCTACTCTGAAAATAGATTGTTTCTTTTGGACTCTAAGAAAGGTTTTGGTTTCACACACAAGTCTTAAGTTTTCAAAAATGTGGCTTTAAAGATTAGAAAAAAATCATGTTTTAGGAAAAAACTACATGTGTATATTTGTGTATATTTATGTATATATATAGAGAGAATACATGTGCATATGCATTTATGTATGTATATATATATGTATGTCATATATATAACATGTAGGTATATATATACATATATATGTGTATATATGACACCTTTGAGATAATAATACTCACTTTAGTTCTTTCTTTTTTTTTCCAGAAAACTCAGGGAAGCTGTGTAATGTAGGGGGTTTACAACCTCTGATTATGGGAAATAACATTTGCCAGAATGATTGATGTTTTATCTAGTCTTGCTTTACTATAGCCAGGAAATTCTAGCCAATTAAGGAGGAAAAGGGAGAACCATCAATCAAATCAAAATTGACAATCTCCCCACCCCTACCATTAAAAAACACAGAAAAAATCATATTCATCCATCTGGACCCTTTTTGAAAGGCATCAAATGTTGTGTTTTTTTTTCTCTTTGCCTACCCTGATATCTGATAAAGGATTTTACTGTAATTTGCCTTCTACAAAAACAAGGTACATTTTTATGAAAGCACTTAACCTTAGACCCACTTGGGGATATAAGCACATGAAAGATCTGATATCCTTTCCCCTGTGAGTTGACAGTTTTCTCAGGATATTGGAGTATTTTCCCAGGTAGTATTTAAAACAAAGTCTGTGAATTAACATTTTTATTTAATGGTAAGCTTTGTAATGCTTTCTTCTAGGCATAATATATCACCTAAGTACATTCCTTCGGTGCCATATAGTAATTGAATCTATTGATCATTTAGAAATAATTCTAGAAGGTCCACTTTGTGTCTATAATTTTGCTTAGTGAAGTACTCTTTATTCAGAAGCAAGCAGCAATGGATACTGGAGAACATTATAATACTAATAATATGATGCCATAAATAGTATGCATGTAGTATATGAAGTGTCGGGCAGCATTATGTGATTAAATAATGGTTTCACATTTAAAGGAGGCTAATACTTGCATAAAATATAAGGGAAACCTAAGATCTTAGAGTTATAAGACATTACAGAAATAATGTGTATAAATCTAGAAAATGTGCTACCTAGTTCACTCTATCCTTTTTTATATATATTTATTCTCTATGTTACATTTCTCTCTGTATTCTAGGTTCAAATTTATATATATGTATATATAATACATATATATGTGTATATATTTAATGGTATTTAATACCATACATATATATTTAATACCATACATATATACATATATATACCTTATATATACAAATCTATATACACATATATACAAAATTTGTATATATGTGCATATACAAATATATATATATATATATCTTATGTGCTTTATATTTTGTATTCTGACCCTAGTCCTAATTTTCCAGATCAGAATATACCATCTGTACTATTGAAGTCCTTTTTACACTGTGTTTTTACAGTCTCCAAAGATATTTTCTACATTTTCTGATTCTCCATAACAACATTTTTTTCAATAAAATATTTTTCTTTTGTCTCTTTATGATTTCATGCAGTATAAAAATGCTAGATCCTATGTAATATGTGTGCAATCAAATGGAAAAACAAAGGGCTGCCTCAGAATTTCAAGGCCAAGCATGCAGCACTGACTATTCATTTGATATTTGCAAAGCACTTTGACAATAAATGCATTTCATGTTATTTCTACTCCTCTTATTTAATGATTTTTTCTGAATAGAAATGTGGATAAAAGGGCAAGTAAATGTTAAAAATGTATGCATACTTTACAAATTCTTATAGAGTAAAAGAATGAGTCAGCTTACCTCCTTCCTGAAACCACAATCGGCACAATGAGTCAAATCCATAAATGTACTCATAAGGAAAAACAAAAGGATGATATGAAAAGTATTACAATAAAAATGAATTATGTCTGTGTTATGTGTATGTTTATCCAGAGAATATTCTTGTCACAAATATGTAATGCCAGACATCATGTTGTACCCTGAAATTTTAAAAGAAAATGTTACAGTATAGGCCCCTCCCAAGGAGTCATTTTTCCCTAACTGGGACCTCACTTCTATTTCAAAACAGAATAGCATCTAAAATCTTTGGTTAACAATTTGTCAATGTTCTTAACTTACTTAATCAACTGCATGTCAACCTGGCATCTTTCTAGCTGTTTGCTTCCTTTTTTTCTGAACATTGAAAGAAAATCACATATTTTGTTATTCATTGGTATCACTATACCACTATACAACCATTATCTCAGCCTGACTGAAACTTCCTAAGAACTGTGCTGCAATCTAAGACTTTTTCTGACCAATTATTCCTTTTCTTCTACTTTTGAGGGGTCAGACCTATAAAGACCCTCCCTGCCTACTCCTGCTTTCATCCTTTATTCTTCACAGGCATTTTATCCAGTAAATCCCTCATAAATTTAATCCTACTTTGGTGTCTGCTTCCGGAAGAACCAAAACTAACCCAAGTCTTAATCCCAAAACATGAACAAGAATATTTTTTTAAGTTCATTGATGACAGATACATCATCTCTGCTATTGGCTACTTTCATTTTTTAAAGCATAAAAACATCTTCAAGGTTCATGAACTTAAAAAGGAATTAAAAATATCCTCTTTTTTAGCACTATGAATTCCTGTACATAACACTATCTTCCACTCTTAGCCAAACTGTAAAGATCAATTTGTACTTGTCACAAGTTCAGTGTCACTACTTCATACTTAGGGAAGCTACTTAAGTGTGCTCATGTGATTTTAGGGAGAAGGGGGAAGAGAATATTCCAGAAATCTGTACATCTATCTGACTATATACAATCTGGTCTGGTTTAAGTGTGTAGTGAGTAGAGTTGGGAGTGGTGAGAGCTGCACTCATTAGCACTTGCTGCCATCTTCACTGAAGTCTTTACACTCTCCTAAACTCGCCAGCCATTTCTTTCTTCTTCCCCCAAAACTGAGAGTTCCTAGAAAACCTGTTATCTCTTGTCTCTGTAATTTTAGATCCTAAGACAGTTACAAAGAGCTCAATTAATGTCAGTTGAAAGGCAAATAAAGAACTAAAACAGAAAGACATTTTTAAAAGGCTTAAAGTAAGTAAAGAATGAAGGAGAGTAGTTGTTTCATTGTGAAAAGAGTGCACAGAAAATTTTCAAAAGTAAAAAAAAAAAAATAACTAGTTCCAAAGGAGATGTAATAAAGACAAAGATGATTTTTTTAATGAATGAGGTTACGGATGTGTAGGGGTAATTAGAAAAGATTTTCAGGTAGAAAAATAATTTAACTCCAATTTGATAGGAAAGGGAGGACTGAGATAAATGGCAAGCAAGGTGGAAAGCCTTTCAGGCAAAACCAGGGAGTAGAACCTCATTTGTAAATGGCATGCTTAAAGGGACATGAATAACCCAGACTTGACAAGGCAGAGGATACAGTAAGAATTATACTAGAATGTGTACTACAATCTTTGTTTTGATGAGGACTGCCCAGTCAACATTTTCACTGTTGTAACCCAAAACAAATGACCACACAACTTAGAGGAGGAGACAAATATTTCTTTGCTCACAGTTTTTGGAGATTTTAGAGGTTCAGTCCATGTTAGGCTGGGTCTGCAGAGTAACAGGCATGTCAGTGGTAAGCAGAGAGAGGGAGAGCACAAAGCTCTGCTCTCATATCACAGGCCAGAAACAGAGAGAGAACAGGGAGAGTGGGAACCTTATATAATCCCTAGGACACACCCCCAGGAATCCCTTCCTAGCAACCAAGCCCAGCTTCCAACATTGCTACCTTGTTACCATGAGGGCTAGAGAGATATTCTAAATTCAAACCATTACTAATACATTAAAATTCTCTTACTCTAAGGGTCAATTATGCAGCCATTTTAAGCAGGGGATCATAGCTATTTCTTGCCCTTAAATGCAGATCAGCTATTGATCTGCTTATTTATTCTTTGTCTGAGAATGTGATCTCAGACCTTTTAGAATTCACACTTGCAGGGGGAGGGAGATGTTAATCTCTCCCTTGCCATTTGGGTTAGCTGAATCAATAGTGATGATCAAGAAGCTTAAGAGGTCATGGCCAGATCCCTCTCAAATAAAACCCTGGGAAAGAATTCCCTCTACAATGAATTTGAGAAAAGAAATAGCTGTCTCTGTTTGTACACCTGCAAATGACAGAAAAGCTATCACAAGCTGCTCATTACATTTTGGAAGAGTGCGCATACCAGGAAAATGAAAATTGGACGTTGCAATGGGAAAAAAGATACTAAATGTTTATTAGCACAGAAATAATATTTCAGCCCAAATAGCAAGCATCCTTATTATTTTATCATGCATAAAATAATATGCATGGAACTACATTCCATACTACAGTATGGAACTACATTTCTATGTATTTGGTCTGGTTGAAGGGAGTGAACTAGGTCAGCATGCCTGGTGAGAGTCTGTCTTGACCTATCAAGGAATGATCTTGCATGAAGATAAGTCTCAATAGTCATTGTATGAGAAAAGATTGCAAAGTTCCCTTTCTCTTAGTTAGGGGCTCTACCACCTGGAATAACTTAAATAACTTTCTCAGTAGATGTTGACCTGAAGGCTTTCTCTCCATGCAGCCCAAAGATTGCCTGACACAGCAAATGGAGACTATAGTTACAATCATTATCAATTTTTAATTCATATTGAGACAAAAATTACAAATATCTTAATGTTCTAGAGTCCATGAAATAAAATTGTCTCCTACAGATACCCTTTAAATATTTCAACAATTATAATTAGTCCTATATGTCATTTTTCTTTAGGCAGAATTCATATCCTCCTAATCCTATTAGCACTTCCTTCATTGAACACTTTCAATTTATAAGTAGAGTTTTAAAGCAGCACTCCAAAGTTAAATCAATTTTCCTGATAATTTCTAGTCTATAAAGAATAAAGTGGAATTATTTTTCTGGACATAAGTATTCTATCAACCTCTTTCTGGACAGCTTCATTGTTCAGTGATTATTAATGAACTTGGATTAATTTCACATTCTATACTACATCAAAGAGTAAACAAAACAAAATGGTGATTACTGTTCAGTAAGCTCTTCTTATCTGTAGTTGTGTAGCTAATGCTTTTCTCATCCATATGGAGTCCTTCATATTTATCCTTATTAACTATCGTCATTTTTAATTTTGGCTCATCCTTGCAGCTTACTAAGAACTATCTGGACAATGAGTGCACGCTCCATTTATCACACTGGAAGCAAATAAGGTTTGATCAACTTGCAAGGCTGAATTTCATGAAAAATTTCATGAATGCAGAGTGCAAGATGAGTTGAAGTAGAGAAAATCTGGAAGCAAGAGTGAATTGGTTGAAAATCCTAGAATGATATGGTAATGTTAGGAAACACAAGTACAGGAGGGTAAAGCCTCAAAGAATTTTTTACAAAGTTATTTATAGATCTATGGAGTAAAGAAAAGGGGTAATTCCAAAAGTCACTCTTTTGTTTTGAGTTTGGGTGTTTAGAACAGGATAGTAAATTTGGCAGGTATAATGAGGACCAAAGGGAAAGGTGATTGGGGAGAAGGATGATGATTTTGACTTAGATATGTTAATTTTGCAGTGATAGTGGCATAAAAAATTAGAAATTCCCATAGCACATATTAATGATGGGAGAAGGCTGTTCTGAATCCCAGAACAGAGGTGAATGCTAAAGGTAGATATTTGATAGTCGTGTATGCAGAAATGATCACTGAGGCCCTGAGAAGAAGGGCTCAGAATTTTCTGAGAGCCATAAATTATCCAGCTCAGAGACACCAGAAGTTGTATGTGAGCCTAGAGAGAAAAGTCTTGAGGAAGCTCCATGGAAATGCATTGAAGAATTAACATACTAGAAAAAGATTAATTGGTACAGAACAGAAAATATTGAACTTGTCTTTCAAGTGTTCCTGTTATTAGAATCCTCTGATATTAATTTTAAAAGATTCAAGAAAAATTGTAACCCCTATTACTTGAATCTCCATTAACTTATTTTTAAAAAGGTGACATATTTTCCCTTACCTCTTGCTAGAAGATTTTAATTATTTTCAGACCTTTATTTTTAAAAGGTTAAATATCTAAATCTGCTTCTTAAATTTTGTATTAATTTTAAAAGTTTTGCTTAAGATACATAGTACAAGCTAAACTGTGAAGTATAAATATAGTTAAACTATGGTAACAGTTTAGAAATTTTAATCTAGCTTGAGCTTTGCATTTTTTCAACTTTGAGTTCTAACACTTAAAGTAATTTGTATAAAGCTAACCAGGATGACTATACTAATAACCATATCTTATTTTATAAAAAGTTTACATTTTTATATTCTTTTCCTTGGGCTTCATGTGTCATGATTTATATATGTACCAGATCATAACTTATAAGCCATTCATGGTGTCAGAAGGAAGAACAGAATTTTGAGAATTAAAGTTTGTAGTGTCTTATTCTTGCTCAGTTCTTTTATATCTTCTCATTCCTTTTCTGTTTTGTACTCAGTGCACATAAAATGTGGAATTATAAAAATAGGACTTTCATGCAAAGAAAAAAATATAATCTCCAGTTACCAGTTTACATTTACTGATGTTCGCAAAACTTCTTTCTTGTAGTTTTCTCCTAAGAGATATTAACATTCAAAATATGATACAGTACTTTGAAAATTCAGGAAAAGAAGCAGTTGTGCATGATTATTTTTTCATAATGCCATCCTATGGCAGGAAAACAGAAGCAACCAAAATAAAAAAAGAATGCATAATAAGGGATATATGGATGGATTCAGAAAATCATAAAAATGATGATAATTTTAACATGATTAACTTTAATATAACATATCTAATTTTAAATAGATCACTTTAGCACAGATTTAAATAAAAATTAAAGAGCATATTATAGCTGGGTGTGGTGGCACACACCTGTAATTGCAATACTTGGGAGACTGAGACAGAAGGATCGCAGGTTCTAGGTCAGCCTCAGCAACTTAATGAGGCTCTCAGCAACTTTGTGAGACCCTGCTTACAAATAGAAAGTAAAATAGGACTGGGGATGTAGCTCAGAGGTAGAATGTCCCTGGGTTCAATCCCCAGCACCTTTTATTTTTAAAAAAGAGCAAGAGTGAATTATAAATATTGTTTTAGTTATATTATATTTATATTATATTATATTATAATTATATATAATTACATATTATATATATTATAATTATAACTATATTTTAGTTATATTATAACTAAATAATCCTGTCTAAAATCCCCTCCAGTCTCTTGCTACCTACCCCTATCAGAGCTGAATTCTTTCCTTTCAGAAACAGGTTATAAACTTTCAAATATAACCTGATTTCCTTTTGACATAAATGAATGGATTTTAAACAACAACAACAAAACAACTGTCCTTGTATGTATTTGACCACTTCCCTCACCATTAACTTGGACAGGGTCCCCATTTACCACATCCATGGGGGGACCTGCATCTTGAATTCTGGAATCCTTCAGGATCACTGAACTGGTCTCACCTAATGATTCTCCTATTTCTTTCACAGGTAAAAATACTGGGGTTGAGTTGCCCTTGGCGCAGCCCCAGGGCATACACAAGGAACTTCTGAAACCCATTGTGCCAGAGAGATACTAGCAGAGTGAGATGTGTCTAGCATAAGAGATAGCAAGTTTAGCTGGAAGAACAGTGGCTCTCTCTATAGAGCACAATTCTTGGGTAGGAGATGTCCCAGGGGAATCTGGTAGGCATGAGCTGAAGATGAGAGGACCACATGTCAGCAGCAGAAGCAAGTCATACCCAGCTAGGAATGCTTAGATTCAGTGAAAATATTCTGGATATGCAGACAATTTATAAAATGTTAAGAATTTGCCAGTGCCCAATGACTTATCCTGAAATCTCAAAATTGGAAACCAGGACTATTAATCAAAACTATTAACCAAGTTAATAGTTCTGGGGAGATCCGTCAGTCTTTTCCCCTGTTTGTATTGACTAAAGATAGGGGAGTGAGATCCTTTTGACATCAGGTACCCCCCTGCAACACACACACACACACACACACACACACACACACACACACACAGGAAAATTAAGCTGTGAGAGCTCAGGGATCAAGGATCCCATTTAAGTTTGGTTCACCTTTTACCACAGCTGACCTCTGGGAGGCACAACCATAGGAAGACATGAGCCTGTGTCTTCTCTCTTTAAAAGAAATTTTATCTTTTTAGTACATTGTTATTATTTAATTAATGCTACATTTGCTTTTATTGTAGTTGTTAGTAGTATAATTCCTAAGATAGTACTTTCCAAATATAGATTTAATATAATTGTTATGAAAATGTTACTTCTATCACATCGAATCATCTAGAATTAGTATAAACATTATATTTTAATTTAATGGAAGATCCATACAACTTAAACCATCATTGAAGCATGACACAGATGTAAAGTAATAAAGAATATTGCTGTAAAAATGACAACAAATGAAGAAAAACTGCATAGACTTAAAAAATAAAACAACTTATTTGTATAGTTATACCTTACATTGCAGGAAATGGTAATATTTTGGCCTGTTAAAGGTAGGAAGAGTTTTTAAAAATAGCCAAGTTGAGAGTTCATTTTCTACCTGTATTTATGCTTTTTATATAACTACTCTAGTATTTAAAATGACACAAAATTCAGTAAGTTTACTCATATATCATTTATTGGTCACCTCCTTTATAGAGTTTTGTCTCAGCTTAGTTTTTTTTCTGCTTTTGTTTTTTTACTCTGTATAAGGTATGGTTCTCCATATTTTATTTATTTATTTATTTATTTTTCGTACCGGGGATTGATCCCAAGGGCGGTCTACCTCTGCGCTACACCCCCGGCCCTATTTTTTATACTTTATTTTGAAACCGGGTCTCACGAAGTTGCGGAGGGCCTCACTAGGTAGAGACAGAGAGACAAGGAGAGAGAGAGAGAGAGAGAGAGAGAAAGAGAGAGAGAGAGAGAGAGAGAGAGAGAGCTGAGGCTGGCTGTGAACCCGGATCCTCTGGTCTCCGCCTCCCAAAGTACTAGGATTACAAGCATGTGCCACCACACCCGGCTTCCATATTTCATTTTTTGTAGGTCACAAAAGAATATTCTTCTCAATAAAATCCTGAAGCGCCTAATATAAAAAAATCCATCAACTTGTTATTAAACGTGTGAACCAGAGGGACCAACCAAAGCAGTGAAAGCAAACGTCAGAACAAATCGGGACTTTGCAGGTTGAGTCGGGAGCTCACCCGAGGTCCTTCTCAGGAGCAATTCATCTTAAAATGCATATCGTCTTTGAAGTAATACCTCACCATGCCCATGTCTGTACGCAGAGCTATGATCAAAACTGTAAATCTTTTTGTCACCATGAATTTCATGAAGCAATCAATCTCAATCCCTCAGGACAAGAACTTTGGGGGGAAAATTGTGTTTCACCCATCCTGAAAGAATAGTAAATCATTTTCAACTTGATATCTTGTCTGAAGTTAATATAGATGCAGATATATGGTCTATCTATTTTGATAATGTAATGAATAATTGATTGATTTGTAAGGAACCATATTTGCAGTCTCATTATTGCCTCACAGTCAACATACAAGAAAGGCTTGGATGAAACTGGTCTAAGATATATTTGCTATGGACTGGCAGTTATTCTGTGTTTGATATTCAGATGTACTGAGTTTCAAGCAAAGATGAATGGATTTCTTTACATACTTAACATTCTAGAGACCTACTAGATTCTCACTTCTCCCTCATGCTAAATTTATATTGCTCAGAATTGTTTCTATATGAATTAAATGGCACTGAATTCCCTAAATTTAAACATGCACTCCTTTGCTGCATGTGAAATTGATGGAAAGTGCAAGTTACCTAGTTCTTCAGTGGGATCTTCACATAGTGCTGCTGGTATGCTTCCTGACAGGCATGTCCTGCACTTCAGCTTCGAGTAATTCATCCATAGTTAATGCTGCACACCAGCTTTTTTGTGTACTTTCCTTTTAAAGTTCTCATGGAAAAACAACAAAAAGTTGTTTCTTGCCTCTGAGTCAGTAAGAATCTCTTCTTAAATGCAGTCTGCTTTTAGCAGAATACAGACATGAGAAATCCTGCTCTTGATAAGACAAATTATCTGATTTTGACGACTGCCACACAAACTTACTTGAAGCATTCTTATGAATGTATCCTATTATTCGGTCGTCAAATCCACACACTTTAGTTTATTTCTATGACTATGTACATTTTTGACGTATAGATAATCTTGGTTATTAGGTTTTCAACTGTTAGAGGATATTGAATAGGCAAAGCTTTTCTCGCGTGTTCTTATCTCTTAGGGTATCCAAGTCTGTCATATGAGTTTAGCTGAAGAATGATGAGGACAATGGCTGTGTTGATGTGACACATTTAAAATGCATTAGATTAAAAATCAATAAATTTGTACTTTTTGTCAAATTCTGTAACTGAATTATATATTATGTGCAAACTGATCAAATCTGGTCTGCAAGAGTTGAGTTTAAAAAGAAAAAACATCAGGGGATTTTATGTGGAAGGGGGAATCAAATTAATGAAGTTAGTCATGGCATGTGTGTAATATATATTTTATATGTGGATATATGGCATGCAGATTGAAAATGTAGGTAAAAGTAACCAAACTAATATATATATACTGACTCTCTGCTCATTGTGGTAGTTTCAAACTTTTTATTTAACTTGCAAGTTTTAATTTGCCTTGGGATTTTAAAATTTAGAAAGACTCCATAGTTTATCTTGGAAATTATCCATGCTAACATCTAGCTACCCTGTTCTGGTCCCTCCCTCTGTTTAGCCCTCTTGTTTTAAGATGCTCTTCCTTTTCATTCCATGTCATCTTTTTCCTTTGAGACCTATGGAAATTTTAATAGTTATTTACAGATTTGAGTATTTCAGTGTGTGTGTGTGTACATTTTATCTTCCTTATAAGAAACAATTATGACTACACAATTGGATATTTTCAATAAACTAATAATCTGGAAAATGTGAAGGAGAAATATAGGAAGAAAGTTTTCATGGTGTATGCTGAAAAACATATCTGACATTTATGATAAGTAACTTTTTTGTTGAGTATTTATATTTCTCCAATGCACTAGAAATTTCAGGGAGGGAATAATCCTTCATGGTAAACATAAGTGAAGATAACTTTCTTTTAATTCCATTTTGCAGTTTAACTGCTTGAGTTAAATATTTCTAAAATGTAAACATACTGATGAATTTGAGTACATCATATAGAATGGGATTTTTGATGGTGTTTTAGTCATATTGCCTAGAAATCATAGTGATATGATCTTTATAAATATACAAACATGTCTATCAGGAGCAAAGCTTTTTTGCTTACTTTGAATAACACCCTAACTAAATCTATCCTCTTAAAATTGTTCATGCCAAAATCAAAGTGGGAAAAATTATTTTGATATATTTTGTGGTGATTAAAATAGGATAGCAGTTTATATGGGCCTTCTTTTAAGTTGTATGTAAGACAGATATATCAGATGTATTGGATATATGCTTCTGACATGACAATTATCAGGAAATAAGAGTACTTTAGTTTTTGGAAGTAGCTGTTAGATAAATCATTTACCACTTTCAACATCTCCAGTAGTTTAAAAAATACCAAAGAACTTGAGAAACAAGTTAGCTATTTGGGTAAATGTTACAATTGCTCCCCTGAAAACCTATCAGAACATGTGGTCCATTTAGAAAATTCTTAACTGTTATTTACTTAAAGTTTCTTCCTTTATCCTACAGCTTTGATGACTTGACCTAGCATTATTGATTGATAACAATACAAATATCAATTTCAGTTACTGCCCTGTTTCTGAAACTGTGCTAAGAGGTTTGTATCATTATCTCATTTTATCCTTATTATAGGTATTATTCCCATACTGCAGCAGGAAATTGAGAGCCAGAGATTTAAACTAACCATCCATGGTGCCCTTTAGTAGTAGAGGGACAGCTTGAATTCCAGTTACTGGAACTTCAAATTGTTAATCTCTCTCTCGTGATACTCCTTCTCTGACTTGAACTCCTACGCAAATTCAAGGATCTATTTTTGTGCTCAATGTTGACCTGACCCAAAAGTAATTATGAAACTAACATTCATCTAGAAATTTAAAAGACTTTATTCTGATCAAACCTTTTATTCTCATCTAAAAAGCCTCTACATTTTCAAATAGAATAAGATTTTACACCCTGACCTCTAACAATCTATTTATATGGAACATTGCATAATAAAGTACTGTATAGAGAGAGAACAGTTCTGGCATTTAAAAATAATTTAATTTATGAGTTTACTTAAAGAATCACTTGCAAAACCTCCTTCAAAAGTACTTGTTCAGCAGGGCATAGTGGCTCACACTTGTAATCCCAGTACTTGGGAAGCTGAGACAGGAGGATCACTGGTTTGTGGCCAGCCTCAGCTACTTAGTGAGACCCTGTTTCAAAATAAAATACAAAATAGATCTGGGAGGTATATCTCAGAGGTAGAATGCCCCTGGGTTCAATTCCCAATACCTCAAAAAAAACTTGTTCTGTTAGAGGTAATTTCCTATTTCACTAAATTTATCTAGTTCTGTTACTAAATTGATTATTTAAATGTATCATATTTTGATTACGTATTCTCAATTTTTCCATGAAGTTATTCCTTTTTATAAAAAATATTTAATCACTGCCTTTGCTTAGGAGAAGATAATACCAGAAATATCTGTTTAAATGATATTTACTAAATATCTGAATTAAAAAATATACATTTTGTTTGAAAATATTTCTACAAATTAAGGAATATTTCTGCACAAGAAATCCAGGGCTTTCTATAAAGGAACACTATTCAATAAAGACAGTATTGTTTTTTAATCTTAACTGGTAAAACTTGAGAACCAATTTAATTGTTAGCAATAATCATAATTATAAAATCACTGTGATTATTGGCATTATTCTCCTCTAAACTTCAGAACCATGCATTTAACTGCTTCAGTTTTCCTCATGTCTGACAGTGATGTTCTCTTCTGAATCCAGTGGTCCTCCAATTTTCTCTTTCCTGGTACATGAGATGGTCCACCGCGTATATGGACCTCATCCTTATACTTCTTCCCTCCTCATGCTCGATCACAAAGCCTGAGAGTTTCACCTTCTGAGTATTGCTCACTTCTTTTTACTTTTCTCTTACAAGCACCACCTTTTGACAGACAGGCACTTGTCTTACCCTGGTATTTCTATGATAATTTTGGTCATCATTCAATTTATTTTCCACAGAGAAGATATCATTTTAATTAAAAATAAAATCTGATTATGTCATATCTTTTGTTTAAACCATTCAGTAGCATTGACTTTAAAATATAGACCCCAATTAGTGATAGTCTTCTTGAGTTCTGTACAATTTGGCCCCTCCCTTCCATTCCTAGCTCCATTTGGTGTCATTCTCCATGTCATTGCTCAGGTTCTCTTGACCCTGGTTTTACTTCAGATTTCCATAGACAATACATTCTTTTTCTCTCAGAACCTGTACATCACTTCTACCTTCATGGACTATATCATTTCCCCACCCTATCTTTTACTAGTGCATACCTCTTTAGCTTTCAAAATTAAACCAAAGCTCCATTTCCTTAAAATAATCTCTTTCTCTTTAGCAGTTCAGACTGGATGACTCTTTGGTCATAGAGGAAACTCTTGAGCATGATGTTTAGATTCTCTAAAAAGAAGTAATCAGCATGATTACCTCTTCCACAAACTTAAGATTGTAAGAATTAATGAGTAATAATTTTGTGAGAGATAAAGACATTCACGTTGAAGTTTGAAAACGAAATATTGAAGTATAGGTAGCATGAAAAGATTGTTATTTGGAAAATTTTAAGGGAAAGACCAAGATGATCATATAGTTTGGGAATATTCCCTTCCAGGAGTATTGGACAACAACATACTTTTAAGACAGTGGAATGTTCCAATGTAATAAATGTAGCTATGTGTAACTTTACACATAAAGGCAGATACTTAAATATATATATATATATATTTTTTTTTTTTGCGGTACCAGGGATTGAACGCAGGGGCGTTCTACCTCCGCGCTACACCCCCGGCCCTATTTTTTATACTTTATTTTGAAACTGGGTCTCACGAAGTTGCAGAGGGCCACACTAAGGAGAGAGAGAGAGAGAGCTGAGGCTGGCCGCGAACGGATCCTCCAGTCTCCGCCTCCCAAAGTACTGGGATTACAAGCGTGCGCCACCATGCCTGGCTTCAGATACTCAAAAATAAATATTCAATTGGATAATAATATACATCGAAGATTGAATATAAAAGCCAGACAGATGATATTGAAGATGACTTTCATGTAGTTCTAGAATAGATAACAAAATTATTTTTTAAATTCAGTGTATACTTCACCCAGACCTAAGGTTCCATAACTTTTGAATTTGATATGTTTCGAATTTTGAGAAAACAGAAGGGGTGAAACTGAGTAGTACAACCCTTGAAAATAGATTTTCTTCCACACAAGCAATAGAGATAACCCCTTTGTTTTTCTGCTACCCAACCAGAATTAGATTGCCCAAAATTTCTATTCTTAGATATGTACATATGTAACAGGTGTCTAAGTGATAGTCATTCTCCTGGACTGAGTAGAAGTGGAAGATGTTCTTTGAGTAGAGGACTGGACCTTTTATTGTATATTTAAGGACATGTGTTTTTCTTTTATCTTTGTTTCCTACATCTGAAGAGAAAGCATATTTGAAAAACCATTAAGGGAGAATCATTTTCCAATTAGATATTACAATTGTCTTACTTGGAGAAATTAAAAAAATACAACTAATGTTCTTTCAATAGAGTTTAAAAATATGACTACCAATTTCAATAATATGTATGTGTGGGATTAGGGAGGATCAGGGTGGGATGTGGAAAGAAATAGACCAAGATCTGTGTGCATGTATGTCTGTATCACATTGAACATCACTATGATGCATGAATGCAATGCACTAATAAATTATTTTTATTTTTAATTTTATATACTTTTATTGGTGCATTGTAGTCTCACATCATAAGGTAGTTCAGAGTGATAGTGGTATACATGTACACAATACTTGGTGAGCTCTCGTGACTCCCTCCTAACTCTCTCCCCTTCCCCA
This sequence comes from Glis glis, assembly GCA_004027185.1. NCBI lineage: Eukaryota > Metazoa > Chordata > Mammalia > Rodentia > Gliridae > Glis > Glis glis. Next base: position 36,296 of record PVJS01008861.1, on the reverse strand, counting down.
TACATGATGTTGAGATTGGCTTTGGTAATTTCACATATGTACATAACATCACAAAATATTAACTAAAATCAAGCTTGTCATTTTCTCTTACAACCTCACACACAATTTGGGTCTTAAACCAGAGACCTACATTATAGAATTAATGTTTGCAAGTTCTGTACGAGTCCTTTTTAAGTTAAAAATATTTTACATTGTTCTTGGTAAACATCCCAAACACTCTTCATGATGTTCTAGAAGAAGCATATAACTAATGTCATAAGGTTATGGAAATGGAGGCCATAAAGTGGGAATTCCCTGAAACTGAATTATAGTCAGCATCCAGTTAAGTCCTGGAAATCAAATGAAAAGATGCTTGAGTAGCATCTCACTGAATTTCAGGTTTGGGAAGAAGTTTTCCAGGTGGCTAAGGTTAGAAATGGTACCATAGAGATACCACAAGTAAAGAACATTCCTGCTCAGGTGCCACAAATAAAGACTTCTGTGGTATACCAGAAAGTTTGGTCTTTAAATTTCAAGTGATAATGAATCACCAATAGAGTGAAATATAAGCATAATACGATCAGATGTGAATTTGGCAGAGCTAATTCAGAAAGTATGGTGGAGGAAGCTATGACAAAGAGAAGAGCATAGTTCTTCTCAACGGCAGAGAAACCTGTTAATAGATTGCTGTTTTAACCTAGGTTTACAGATGATAAAGGTCACAGTAAGTACATGAATTCTGAATGAAAACATATTTAGAAAATTGAATTGATTGAACCCTGTGACTAGATGTGAATGATGTACTTAGGTCAGAAGATAGATGATATCAACTTTTCTACATGAGACAACTATATGTCAAAAAAATATTAAAATTTAGATGGTACAGTTGAGGGCAGAAAGTCTGTAGATAATGACATCCTGTTTTGTGAACATATTCATATACAAATGTTATCTCAGTGGCATCTCCTGAGTGCTCCGTAGATACTCCTTTTCTTCTTCCAGCCTGATGATTCCTTCTCTTTGCATTCTCCATGTTTTAATCATCACTGTTTGATATGTAAAGGGAGAGAGGCAAGAAGAAACACATGTTACCAAGTTTGATCCAGCAGTTTAAAAAAAAAGGAAGAACAGAGCCATTCCAATTTATTTTCTCATTTCAAACCCCAGTTAAAATAATTAAGTACATAAGTGTGTGCATTCATATGCATACCACCCCCGAGGCACATCATATCCCATGATTTGTGAATTTTAATTCTCACTGCATGCTTTTAAAGAATGTTTATTTATGTTTATGCCAGAGTCATGCTAAACTATTCTACTGTTCTTTTAGCATTAGGGAAACTTTTAGGTAAATGCATTCTTGAGCATTGCACCCGATTTCAACTCATTTCCATTTTGCACCTATCTCTTCTTTTTCTCTTTTGCATATTATTATATGCTAATTTTCTTCTAGAGCTCATTCCAAACATATTTTCTATTTGTATGCAATTTCTATATGCACTACTATTAAGCCTTTTCTAAAAATGTTATATTTTCTACTTTAATTGATGATTTTTTAAATGGGTTTGACTTTAAAATAGAAAGAAATGGATATGACAGGCAAGTAAAATTATTTGAAGTCTGCATTTTGCAAGAGAGAACTAATTGTACTAAGAGTAGGATGCTTTAAGGAATAGCCAAGTTTTAGGCTGAAAAGGGCTATTCAGAGTGAAGAAAGAAAAAGAAATATTTTAGAGATACTGAAGTACATCATAAATTAAAACTCTGTCGATGACAGTGGTAGAAAAGAAATAAGTGTATAAGGGAACTATAAGCACTATGGTTAATAAGAGGTTGAATTAGATAGAAAACTAAAAAGCAGAACCACAGAGGTACAGCCTCAAAACAACAGATCAGTGACCTGTGTGAGGACTGAGGATATAGTGTAGTCATTATGACAGACAAAATTGGGTAGGTCAAGGGCCTGATCAACAACAATCTCATGCAAAGGATGCAAGGTGTCCTTTTCCAGTACAAAGGATAAGTGTTCAAGCAATGCTTTGACAAGGGCACCCTGAAGTACAATAATGCATTCTGCCTTTGAAAATGTGTTACTGGAGGTTATATATAGTTTGACATGGTAGGAAGAAGACATGCTGTGGTAAACTGATCTATTGTATGGTGGCTGATAGAGTGAAAAAGCAATATGAATCAGAAAAGAGGTTACTCTAGGGGTCTTATTAGAGTATATAAAGGCTTAGGAAGCTAGCATAAGACTGGGGAAAGATGAATTTACACTAAGCTTCAATAAAATTCATGAACATGGCTGAAAATCCTGGCAAAACTCTTGCACTTAACCTGCTGTGTTAAATATTCATAGAAAAGTCAAAGTTTAAAATTTTATAGTATTGTAACATTTTTATAATAATAAATAAAAGTTAAGTCATACTTTATCATGTTAATTGATGTGTCTGATTAACAATATACCCTTTAAAGAAGTGGGGTAATTCTTTACTGAGAAAGTGATCACCAAATTGTGAATCAGAATTAAAATATCTGTGATAAAAATACCATAGATTACTCTACTTAATGACATAACAATCCTAGTTTAAGCCAAACCCCAAAGTTTTATTGGTAAATGTTTAACAACTAGCTCCCTGGAAGGAAAAGGCCCTGATTTGTAGAATTTTCCAATCTCTATATTTATTGTGCACCAACCATAACTAATCGCAAGCAAACAAATTGGCCTCACTGAAGACCCAGTTGAGAAGTGATACATATACTACATTCTTACAAGTCAGGTAGGATCCAGCTCCAGTATACCAAATTTAGATTAAATGCATCACTTCAAAAAGGCGTCATATCATGATTTTTATAAGAGGCTTACAAAGAATTAGTGAATTTAGAATCAGGATAATTGTATTAGAAATGTTATATCTATATGTACTCACTAAGGGACTATGGATAATTTACTTCATACATATTGGGTCTCAATTTTCTTACTTCCAAAATGGATTATTATAAAAAGCACATGAGAAAATACATGTCAAATTATTGATAAATAGCAATTTACTGTTTTATAGTTTCATCATTATAATTCTTAAACCAAACTTATATTGTCAATTAAGCAAAATTGGCAATATAAAGTAGTGAACTGTAAAATTTTTGAACTGCAGAGTTTGGGTTGATAGAAGTTAAAAATATAAGGTAAATCTTTTTAATGGCACACAACCAGTTTGTACTGAGACCACAACTGAGGTGTCCTAGCTCCTATCTACTTCAACTTTTTCTTCATCACACTCTTGTGTTACCAATTTAATAGAAAAGTCATAGCTAAATCAGCCAGATGCAGTCTCTTAATAAAAAGATAAGTGAAACTCTAATGAAGATTTAAAAAATCCAGAGCTGCAAAATAATTGTGCCATTGAAAATAAAACAAAAAATAATTCACCATTAAGAAAAGAGCGTTAATTGAAAGTAAGAAACTTCCTTAAGATAACATAATATAGCAAGTTAGCTATATTATAAAACATGTATTTTATTGTTATTATGTATAATTTGAGAAAATGTAGCCATGGACTATAAGACAGTTATAGGTTTTCTTTGCTAAAATACTGATTTTTTAAAAAATTAGCTACTTAAATCATTTTAAGAGGAAACTGGACATTTTCTTAGTAAGAAGAATCATCTTTATTATTTATTAGAAATAATAATTTACTTTTTCAGCACATATCTACTTTAGATAAGCAGCCATTGAGAAACTAATACATTTTCTTTAGTTCATGCATATGACGAAGGTTAGAAAAAATACACTTGTAATAAAAATGGACAAAATTAACAAAAGCATTAACAGAGAGGCTTCCACTTCATGCATAAAGGTTAGTATACAAAACAGTTCTGCATATCATAGCTTCAGGTGCTGGTGAAGAGGAGGCTATTTTGATAAATTAAATAATGTATGCTGTTAATGCATGAGTGATCATAGCTGATCATACCATGTCCTCTAAGGCATCTCCTCTGTCTATAATAATTCCCCAATTAATTAGCACCAGGACAAAATGGTCTTCTACACAACCAAAGACTCCCACAAGACTCAACAAATAAGCAGAGTTAGGCTGCAAAAATCTATGTAAATCTATCATAATAAAGAAAATGGCACCTGATGTTATGATTTGGATGTGAAATGTCTTTCAAAGACCATGTGTTGAGGACTTGGTCCCTAGCTTGTGGCACTGATGGGACATGGTGAATCCTTGGAAGGTGGGGCCTAATGGAAGGAAGTTAGGTCATTGGACATGTGCGCTTGAAAGGGATGTTGGGACATTGTCAGCTCCTTTCTCTTTCTCTCTGCCTCCTGGCTGCCATGAGGTGAGCAGACTGCTGCATGCACTCCTGTCATGATGTATTGTGCCACCACAGGCTCAAATCAATGGGGCCAAGCAATCATGGATTAAAACCCCTGAAATTGTAAGGCAAAATAAACCTTTCCTTTTTGGAAGTTGTTTATCTCAGGTATTTGTCACAGCATCAGAAAACTGACTAACACACTTAAGAAAAATGCAGTCATCAAGTATGGGCATCCAGTGGTCATAGCAACTATGTAGTTTTGATATGCATAGTACAATGTTAATTATATTAGTAAAAACTGATTGAGAATAGATCTCCACAAACTTCTAAGGCATTTTAGATTTTCTTTCTTCTTTCTCTCCATATCTTCCTCTCTTTCCAACCTGTGAGAGTTGAAATTCTTCATTTTAAAATTTATTTATTTATTTTTCTGTCTAAAGGAGCACTGTTCAGTCCTCCAGTTTCAGTTATTTCTGCTGGCTAAGCAATCCAGAGGCAACTTTCGATTTACATTCTTATCATGGAATTTTTTTAGCTGATAATTCTAATAAGCACTTTACCAGTTCCCCTAAGGATTTTTGTAACCACCTCAAGCTTTTTACATTTTTATTCAAACTTAACTTTACATTGCATGTCATTTCTCATGCATTTCTGAAACTTTCTTCTTTCTGCCTAAGTGTTATTAAGGGGAAGGGAAGAGTGGGAATGTTATTTCCACTTCAAGTATAAACTGTCTGATTTATATATTAAAGGCCTATCTTTTCCTGAGAATCTATCAAACTGGTTGGGCTTTTTCTGCTGAAATTATTATTTGCCTGAAGACTTATGATAAGGTCTTCATAAGTTTTTTATTTCTTAATTTTGAAAAATAAATTCTGCAAAACGGAAAGAGGCTCAAAGTGCAAAATGCCTTAATCACATGACTAGGCAGTTTAGGTATGAAAATTAATTTTAAAGCACCTCATTTCAAACCATTGAGGGTTTTCTATATATAGTGTAGCCTTCACTATAAACTTGTGTTTAACTCTGTAAACATATATATATCAAAAGACTTATAAAGTGAGGTTTTCTCATTGGATTTGAAAGAACTTATGCTAGTTTGTGTATGTTTTACATCTTTATCATATGGAAAATGTAAAAGACATGTGTGGCACTAAATATTTTAAAAACATTTATACATATATAAATATAAATATATGTATAGTCTAAGGTTATGGTTCTCAAAATTAGCATGCATAAGAATCACCAAGCACACTTGTCTAAATACATTTCCAAGATCCTTCACTCAGGAATTCTGATTGAAAAAGTCTGAATGGGTCTAGTGGTTTGCATTTTCACTTTTAACATATACTCTATGTGGTTCTAAAGCAAGTATACAAAAGGCTAGGCTTTGCAAATTCTAGTCTAGGAAATTGTAAAATCAATGAAGAAAAAAAATCTACCAAGTAAAGTAATTCTCTAACTTTATTTTTTCTACAAATGAATTGACAAGATGAAATAGTTGATAAAAATAACCCTTCTGTACAGATTCATCAGGCACTTTTCTGATGGCTTACCAATGAAATCAGTTCTAGTGTACTTTAAAGGATATTTAAACATATACTAGATTTTACTAACATTGCACATTTTATAGTACAAGTTCATGAGAGTTTTTCATTGCATTTCTGAATGCAAACTATGTATTTCAAACAAAAATTTGTCCTAAAACATTGATTTGAAATTTATGGTTTATATACAAATAAGTAAGTGACTTAAGACTGATCTGCAGCAGGATAAAAACTTTTAAGGGAGAATTGTGTGGTCAGCATCAAACATAAATTCATTATACATTCTCTTAGGGATAAAGCAACAAGAGTATTTAATTATTGCAAATTTGGGGGGGAGCAGTGTGTAATATATTATTTATTGTGACATTTCATGCTAGATTAAGCAACATCATAGTAATTCTAATGCCATTTAAAAGCTAAAGAAGTAAAATAAAACTCCCCAGAGGACAGAAAATCATCAGAAATCTTGTTGCTTTATACCAAAATATATCTTTGGTAAAAATTCAACTTTTTCTATGGTTTTCTTATAAATAGCTAGATTGACTATCTGCCACAATATAAAATTGTGTCTTTTTGTGAAACAAATGAAACTAACATGTCTAAAATCCATTTTTTAATGTAAATCCTCCTAACACACCCTATTTCCACAGTATCCCATATTATATAGGGAATTCTACTTTGTAAAAAGGACAACAAATAGCCAGACGTGGTGGCACATGCTTGTAATCACAGTACTTGGGAGGCTGAGACAGGAGGATCACAGGTTTGAGGCCAGCCTCAGCTACTTGTGAGGCCCTCTGCACCCTGTTTCAAAATAAAGAATAAAAAAGGACAATAAATTAAAAATATCTTCATTATGTGATTTTTCTTATTATTTTGAAAATGGTCTAAAATAAATTATTATTTGTTCACCAATATTACAAAAATAATGGTTTCCTAACTAATAATATTTTCCCTTTAAACAGTTAAAATACTTTAAACGGCAGGAGATCTAAGACCACTATAAGTAAAATTTAAGTGTGCATTTTTCAGGATATTAGAAAACAGGACAATTTTCACATATCTCAATTGGCCTCATGCATTTTAGTATTAATTCTAAATTGTCACTACTGTTTTGTAGTCTGTTTTATTCCTATTCCCCCACCCAAGATGGGAATAAAGAAGCCAGGGTGCTCTTTGTAGTAATCATGATATCTTGCATGAGAATTAAAGACAGGATTAGAATATGAAAAAAAATTCACAAACATATGCCTGCTTATATTTGTTTTCTTCTAATAAAATAGTACTGCACTGTATACATAAATATACATATGTAGGACATACATAAATCAAGGAGAAATATATGGTTTTAAAAACTACCATTCACTAACAATTCTGAAGCTAAGTAATTGTATCAGAAAAAAATCCAGACAGACTGAGTATATTGACTATGCTATGTTAATTTTAGGATAGTGGAAAATAAGTCTAGACTTTCCTTGTGAACCTCAGCTTTACTTTTCAATTGTGTTTCATTTCAATAAAGCCTCTTGCTATAAAAAATACGTGATACACATGTTAGATTTAGTATAAGATGATTATATACTAATATACAGAAAATATTAAAATTCTGTAGCTTATTGAAGAGCTTAAAAAGTTAATCAAATGAAGGAAAAAAACAAGCTTTGAGTTTTAAATTTTAAACCTAAGGAGTTAAATTTTGCCTTCATAGTTCTTTACTAGTTGTTTTTATTGCACAGAGTAGTTACACAAAATCAGCCTGGAAATTTACTTGTCAAGCACATGTTTGTAAATCCTGCCTTTAATCTTATTCTTATTTATTAATTCTACACTTAGATTTTTAGGCCACTGCTGTTCCCACAAACTGAAAGTCACCCTGAACTTAGGAGTGCATATTTAAGCACTCTTTACTGTTAAGGTCAAGGCCTTGGTCACCCTGTAGACTTTTCTTCAAATCTATTTTAAAAATATGATATTAAACTATATCAAGAAATCACAGAATCTAATCAAATATAGATAGGAGGTGTGGCAGAAAGTGAAGAGTGTACACATATTCTTCAGTTTAGCTTGCTTGGGAACCTTTCTATCTCTTCCTTTCTCTTTTCAAATAACATTTATTGGATGCTATTATGTATTATATAGAAGAACAATCTGGACATTCCTTCAAGATTTCTTAAGTTTATCCAGACCCTATGTAGATTCTTCACTCAAAAGTCAGAGAAGTTGGACTAGATTATTTCCTGTTCTCTAAAGCTCTAATAGCATGGCATACCAGGAGCATGTACTGTTATGGTCTCTAGTAATGCTTTCAAATAAAAAAAAGCTCAAGAATCACCTGGGAATCCTGTTGAAGTAGAGGTTCTTATTTGAATATCTGTGATGAGACCTAGGATGTGGCCTTTTTCACAAGGTTTCAGGTTACTTCAGTCTCAATGCTGCTGGGCTCTAAAACATAGTGTAATTAGCAAGGTGCAAAATCTCCCCAAACTGGATTATTCTGTCATATAAAGAGCAAGCCTCAAATATTTCCTATCTCTATCTCAAATAGATTTTAAACTATTTTGCCAGTATAATGCAATTTAAAATGGAGCCAGGTCAGGGGACATATTTGGCAATGAAATTATTTTATGTAACACACTAATGATGGACATGTGCCCTTATACATTTGTCAATATCCACAGAGTGTACAAGGAAGGATGTGAACCTTAATGTAAACAACGAGATTTAGTCAACAGTAATGTATTAACATCCGCTCATCAATTGTAGCAAAGGTACTACAACAATCCAAGACATTAAAAAAGAGGAAGTTGGATGGAAGTCAAGGGGGTAACTTTTGCTCAATTTTTTGGAAAACTTAAAACTGATGAAACAATAAAGTATGTGAGTTTAAAAAATTAAGCCAGATACATATTACTTATGTTGCTTATGGCAAGCATTCTAAGGTATATTATAGTTAAGGGTTTGTCCCCAAAAATAATCAGTGTAAAAATTTTTATGGATCTTTTATTGGAATTATATGTTCTAGCTGCATTCTTCTTATACATATCATATAGCAGACAATAGATGACTTGTTCAAATTTCTAACAAATTAACTAATTCTTGCTGCAATTAAAACATTCAAGAATAGAGTGAAAAATAAATAAACTCAAATTCAAAATCTAAACTGCACTCTCCCTCCCTTTAAGTTACTATTTTCAGTGGGGACTGGGTATTCCAAAAATAGTCATAAAACAACCTCTCCTGATCTTGTAGAAGATAAAATAGTTAAGTATATTAAAGCTTATAGTTTCTTCATCTATATTTCATAGTATTGTAGCTATGATTGACTCAGCTCTCTAATTTTTAAATCTTGCTAGCTAATTTTGAGAGGAAAACAAAACAAAACAAAACAAAACAAACAAACAAACAACAAAAAGGGGTTAGAAAATGAGTGCAAAGAAATTCCAGGTAAGTATAATCAGCAATTTTGTGACTGTTTTGAACTATCTTATTATATGGACTATCATATTTCCACATTGTCAATACTCAATCGTGTAGACCATCTATTCATCACATAATATTTACCATATGCTGTGAATAAAACATGCAGCTAAATTTACGCATGACTTACCGAGATGGTTTGCTATTCTTGAGTTACACATACTCTACAATGCCAAGTTTGAGAGGCTACTTTTGGTCTTGCATTTTTGAACAACAATAACTTAAGGTTGATGGAATCAAGACTCATTTTTCTTCCCTTCCTATGCATGAATTTCTTGTTTATATTGCATATAAAGTATAATTGCAAAAATACCTCAAAAACCTGTTGTAGAAATTTAATGACAATTATTACAACACCTACTCCTATTAATAGTAATCTATTTCCTTTTCATCATTAATGTTGGAGTGTTCTTTAGTCAGCTAGAGAGTTTATTCAAAGCCAGATCTCTGACATGCTGCATCCATGGGCATTCTGATTCTGTCTGTAAAGTGTAGGACTTGTAAATTTGTATTTCTTACCAAATTACAGGAGATATGTCAGTGTTTTTACCTCTGGAGCACAGTTTGAGAACCCCTATGCTAAACCAAATTATTGATAAAAAATCCTAACAAATCTTCAAGAAATAAAAGGACTTTCACAGAAGGGAGAGGGTCATGACAAGCCCAAGTTATAGATTGAGTCAAGTTTTCTTCCTGGGATCTTTTTAAAGAAAGTCAGTGAAGGGAAGAAGAACTGCTTGTAATCAACATACCTATACTGATAGTCAATTTTCTCCCAAACTTTTGCTGTACTAAAATTAAAAATAATCATTAATCTAAACTATCTTGACTTTATGAATCTATCTACTTATACTCTGTGGGATGGATAGAAATTTCTGAGATGAAATATTTGCCCCAATCATTAATCTTAAAATATATTTTATACCTAGTTCTACCTTTCACATTAGCAAAAATGCATGAAAAAGTGAAAGGTAGGACATAGGTGGCTTATGACAATTATTTAATGACAATTATTACAACACCTACTCCTATTAATACTAATCTATTTCCTTTTCATCATTAATGTTGGAGTGTTCTTCAGTCACCTAGAAAGTTTATTCAAAGCCAGATCTCTGACATACTGCATCCATAGGCATTCTGATTCTGTTTGTAAAGTATAGGACTTGTAAATTTGTAAAGTGTAGCCACTCGTAAGGTGGCTTATGTTAATTTCTTCAGAGAGTATGTGGTTAAATGATAAGGGTTTCTATTTGTATTTCCCATGGAAGAAAATAATTTTATAGCCCAAACTAATTCTCCACAGTGAAACATGTAAGAACTCTATGGCAAAAACAAAACCCATTTTTTCTTTCAGATTATCACTTGAAATTTGTAAGGAAGGGAGTCTAGCTAAGGAAAAATACTGAAAAAATGAAACAGAACAATTCTACAGACATAGCATGTTTCTGTTAATCATATTATCAAGTACTTACATGACAAATTTAAAAAAAGACATTTTAAAGAAGTTTTATTTTGTTTTGTTTTGAAGTCTCTTTTTTTCTTTTTAATCTTTTTTTGGTGCATTGTAATCGTACATCATAATGAAGTTCAGAGTGATAGAGATATCCATGAATAAAGTACTTGGTGAGCTTCCCCAGCTCCCACCCTATGCCTGCCTCTTCTCCATATGACATTATAATCCAGCCATGTTGGCAGGTGCCTGTAATTCCAGTACTTGAGTGATGAGTCAGGAGGATTGCAGGTTCCAGGCCAGCTTCAGCAACTTAGGGAGACACTATTTCAAAATTAAAAAAAAAACATAAAAAGGGCTGGGGATATAGCTTTGGGGAAGAATGCAATCTCCAGTACCCCCCATAAAAATGTATGGTTCTGCATGGTACAAATGAAATTAATTTTTCAATTTATAAGAATTGATGCTCAGAGTGTTTGTGTTGTCTTATAAGTGTTATATTTAGGTTTCAATTAAATGTTCAATATAGGTTAAATTTCAATATTAGTGTAATATTTGGGTTTCAATTTTTTAAAAGACAAGGTAAGAAATTGAGGGTAATCCATGAATCACAAACCTCCTAAGAGCTTTGGTTTCTCAGAATTTTACTTGAAATAGCAGAAATGGTAGATGCAAATTTCTTTTCTTATTTGAAAAGCAAAAAATCAGAATTAATATAGTCTTTACCCAAAAACACAGTATGAGTATCTATCAATATTTTAGATTTAGTGATTAAAGGAATTTCAGAATTGAGGTGAAAATTACATGTTATTATGTGACTTTGAGAAAAGTTGTATGCATGATTAAAGTATTTTAGGCTGCAAGACAGACAGAGCCTGAAAATGCTTGTGGGTAATACCCAGGGAGATCTGTCTGTTTTCAGTCCATTCTCTATTATTATGTGCTCTAATTTTGTATTTGTTTCTGTTGTTAAAAACGGAGCATTTGTTGTTAAAAGTGCTCATCAGTTATTGCTTGTTGCATTAATGTATTTCTGTATACAAGTGTTTCTATTTTTGCGACTGTAGGAAATATTTAGGAGCTAATTTAAATTATGGTTGTCATCTCTTCAGATTAATTATTTAACATGAAGAAATTAATTCATGCAGAGGAATCATGTTTTCAAATCCATGAAGGATGGGACACATTTTTTTGGCTTACATTCTATTTCAGTTTGAATATTGATTACTAAAAATTATTCTTTTGTGGCAAGTTTACCATATGCCCCATAAATGTACATGCAAACTAATTATCTACACTTGCTAGTCTTGCATCTTTTCCTTGTCATCTCTAGTTCAGAAAATTTGAATTTTAGGACATTATGTATACTTTGCTGATATGTAACATATTTTTCTTCACTTGCCATGCTTTATTCAAATATTTTCACCATTGAATAATTTCCGTATGTAGAATTTTATAGAGGTTAATTTGATTTGAGCATCTTACAGAGTGAGAAAGAAAAGGGCAGCAATTACTTAAGTCAATATTGCATGCAATTCCCTTTCTGTTTAACCAATATGGTGGCACTAAATATCAAAACAAAGATTCATTTAGTCTATTTCTTGACATTTTCTGTTGCAACTGCTTTATGTGCAAAAGAGGGAAAAAAATAAAAACATGGAAGTTTGTACCCTACTTGTCACTGATAACTTAAGTTTTGGTCTCCTTTGTTTTTCCCCAAGGAATTGACATTAATTTAAGTTCAATGTAAGTTTTATATATATATATGTATATATATATATACATATATATATATTCCGCATTTTAATGTAAAGGATTATTTAATTATGTATTATAATGTCATACATAAAATTTTAGAATATATATATATAAATATGCATGAACCATACACGGATTGTAATAAAAGTTGGCAATATTTTTAAAGTTATTTTGATTTTTCCGGGCGTGGTGGCGCACGCTTGTAATACCAGTACTTTGGGAGGCAGAGACCGGAGGATCTGGGTTCACGGCCAGCCTTAGCGCTCTCTCTCTCTCTCTCTCTCTCTCTGTCTACCTAGTGAGGCCCTCTTCAACTTCGTGAGACCCGGTTTCAAAATAAAGTATAAAAAATAGGGCCGGGGGTATAGTGCGGAGGTAGAATGCCCCTGCGTTCAATCCCTGGTACCGCAAAAAAAAAAAAAAAAAGTTATTTTGATTTTTAAAAGCAAATGAAATCATTGTAATTCCTGAATGCCAGAAGCAGACTTGATCATTTGCATTTAAAATAACATTATCACTCTTTTAAAAACTTCTATATTATATCTTCTTTTCACTTTTATTCATACTAATGTTCAATGAAAATTTCATATACATTTTTGCATATATGCATGTTTTGTAGGTATGTGGCTAATTTATGAATTGTAGCTCATACCTTTTTTCTTTTTGGTATTAGGGACTGAACTCAGGAGCAGTCTACCTCTGAGCTAAACACCCAGCCCTATTTTTTATTTTTTATTTTGAAACAGGGTCTCACTAAGTTGCTGAGGGACATTGCTAAATTTCTGAGACTGGCCTTGAATCTGTGATCCTCCTATCTCAGCCTCCCAAGTACTGGGATTGCAGGTGTGTGCCACCACACTAGCTCATGCCTCTTTGTAAATCGGCAATAGTTGAACACTTCCATTCCAAAAATCTGAAATCTGCAAGATTCCAAAACCTGGACCTTTTTGAAAGCTGATATGATATCACAAGTGGAAAATTCCACATATGACCTCATCTGATGAGTCACAGTCAAGATGCAGGTACACTGAAAATATAAAATTACATTTAGGCTCTGTGTAGAAGTTGTATATGAAATATAAATGAATATCATGTCTAGACAGGGATCCCATTTCCAAGATATGTCATTACTTATATGCAGATGCTTCAAAATCTAAAATATAAATCCAAACCCCAAAACACTTCTAATCCTAAACATTTTGGTAAAGGATAGTCATTTTTTATCATGATTAGCTTATGTAGAGTAAACTAGATTCATTTCTGAGACTATGGAAAGGCTCACCTTTCTATGAAGCTCATGGTATCAGATGGAATCATGAATCTATTAGAAGGAAACAAAATTAGGGGAATAGGTATTGAATGTTTATTTCAATTAGCTACTTATATTTTTATCAGAGTTATTGTGTTAACTCTTCCTGCCTGTGACCTGGGAATGATGTGGCCTCTCTGAAGGTCATCAGCATGCAACCCTCATTGTTCTGCATTCCCTCAGATTTAGTTTCATTTAATAAATTCAAGGTTTTGTTAATGAGGCTGACTGTGCTGTAATCCTTTGCTTATCTATACTCTAGCAGATTTACCAGGTCCCAGACAATTGCTTTTCTGAAAGTTTTACTTGATATTGCCTATCAGGTTCAAATCTTGGCTTTTATTGCCATGAGCCTGTAGTATCTTCCAGAACCCACTTTCAACATCTTTCTGTCCTGTATTTTCTCATTTAATGCCTGATTAGAGTAAAACCTGATGTCCATAGATTATATTTAAAATCAAAACAAAGAGAACTTATGTTTATATTTTAATGTGCAATACTTATATATTAATATAAAATACTGCAAATAATTAAACACATTATTGGAGAGATTTTTGTGAGAAATAGACTTTAATTTTATTTATGTAGACACATTTTCAAATAAATTAGGCACACACTTTTAAAATGTTACTCATCATAGTATTAAAGTAGCATTAATAATATCACTGATTTGAGTTTAGAAGTATATTTATTTCATATTATATTCATAGCAATATAATATCTAGAAATAGTAGATTCTAAACGTAAAATTTCTATTTGGAAAGGACCTGAAAGATCATTTTATATGATCTTCTGTCCAAAACTTGAATCATCCTCTCTAATACCATGAAAACTGAGGGGAAAGAATATAATTTTTAAAAGTGGTTCCTTTTTTAAAGAGTATGGTATAAAGTTTCTTAAATATAAATAAAGTTGAAAGGATGTATATTTGGAGAGACTTAACACATTAAACACATTTGAAGATAAAATAGCACTGCTATTTAAGTCTGAAAAGACCCAAATATCCCAGAAAAAAAATCATATCCAAATTCCTAGTGGAGAAGCTGAATAGGAGTACCGGAATATGGCCCCAGATTGCCAACAATAGGGCAGGCAAGCTGAGACATAGTCATACTACTATAAACTTTGGTCAGGCTGGATTAGAGTTTGTTTTTCTGTTTGAAATAGATTTAACAGTAGAAGTTTTTAAATGTATATGAGGTCAGGGTGGAAAGCCTAACAGAGCTGGAGATGGTTAGATTAAATAAGAGGAAAGTGCTAATGATAGCCAGTATCAAGTTTGTAAAAACTCTCAATGCAGAAAAGACATAGGGCCTGATAAAATGGTCTTTAGAAACTGGAAAAGAAAACTAATCACATCTGTATAATTGTGACTGAATTTGAATAATGTGCCATCATAGGTCATTTGAACATTTGTGTTCATTTTTTAGGTAAAAGAAATCCAGTAATGGTTTAGAGCCTAAGTACCTAGAAGTTGGTTATTAAATCCATTTCTTCTCAACAGTTGCCATGTTATTATTCTTTATTTAAAGAAAGTCAAAATATTTTTTCTCCTTAATGCCACCACCTTCAATTTCCTGCCTGCTGTAAAGAATAGGCAATAAACATAATTTTACCCAGAACTTCAGATTCCTCATCAAACATAAATGAATAGATGAGTATGTGAAAGTATACAGGGGGATCTGATTGCATTTCTCTTCAAGGGAAGAGTTCAGTGTATGTGTGACTAATATTCTTAATTGGCAAGTGTTAGAACACAGCTGAAATAAAGGCTCTGGCTCTGTTGCTGCATAGCCTGTTTGTAGGGCTGGCTCTGGATCCCACATGGGTTTTAACACCTGGTTTCTACCTTTCAAATAGAGTGTTAATGTGTCCTATGAAATCCAAATAGGAAAAATGGCTAATTACAATGACAGTGTCTTAAGTATATTCAAGGGTATAACTTACTCTTACTGGGCAAGTGTGCTTTATCTATGCTTACTAAAAATATGTTTGATATTATATGATTGTTAATATTTAAAAATTGTCACTTGTGTCTCAAGTGGCAAATACTAGTCTATAAAATGTTTTCATAAACATTTTGGCCACAAAAATACAATTAACTCCAAACATTATAAATTTGTTTATATATTTGACTATCTATGCTAGCCTTATATATTTGACTATCTATTCTAGCCTTGATATAATATTTTGACATAATTTGATAATTACTGGGCTGGGGATAGTGGTGGAGTGCTTGCCTAGCATATGCACAAGGCCCTGGGTTCAATCCCCAGTACTACAAAAACAAATGAAACAAACAAAAAACCCTACTAATAATATGATAATTACTGATACACCTAGGATTCAATTAAAAAGAACCTCAGGACTTAAGAACAATATTACAAAAGGTTCTATAATGGAAAAAATACTTCATCTGAAATTCATCAAAAGAAGAGAAATACATATTTTATTAAGAAATAAATATAAGCAATTACAAACACATTCTATTTACTCAAAACAGTAGTTGGTACATTCCTAATCAGTACTTTTGCCCTTTGCCCCACCTTCTCCATCATGCATGCTTAAACAAATTAATTCTAAGTAGAAAAACTGATAGAGGGTTCAAAAGAGAATGTTCAGCTATAAATTACCAGACTTAATGATTCTCTCTTGGGAACAGTAATGGCTAGTCAAAAGAGCTGAAGCAGTAAAATGTTTTTATCATGTTCTAATGCTCTATTTTCAGCTTTAAAAAAAACACCATGAACAGGCATAATACAGTAATGATATCTTGACTTCAGATTAGCTTTTTTTATACTTTTATTGGTGCATTGTAATTATACATCATGGTGAGGTTCAGTGATACAAACATATGTGCACACAATATAGCATCATTTGAACTGTTTTCCTCATCAGTTCTTTAACCCCTCCCCACCTTCTTCCCTCAATCCCATTCTACGATTCTCTCCTGGTCTACCTGAAGTCTCTCTTGTTTCCTATTTTCTCTCTAGCTTCTACATATGAGAGAAAACATGGGGACCTTGACTTTCTGAAACTGGTTTATTTCACTTAGCATAATATTCTCTAGTTCCATCCATTTTCTTGTTATAAAGAACATACTTTTTTTCTTCTTTATGGCTCTGTAAAGTTCCATTGTGTGTATATAACACTTTTTCTTTATCTATTCATCTGTTGATGGATACCTATGTTGGGTCCATAATTTGATTATTATGAATTGTGCTGCTATAAACATGGATATGTTTGTATCACTACAGTTATATCTTAAGAATTTAGTTTAGTAGGATTTTCCAGTAAGTTGCTGCAAAGCAGAAGTTTGGGGAAAAATACAGAACTACCTACTTGAACTGGAAAATAAACATAACTTCTAGAGTAAAGTATATTATCATGAGAGAATTATGAAAAAGAGCTTGAGATCATGTTTCTAGCCTGTGATCATATTCATAATTTTACCCAGAATAATAATTTTAAATTTTAATGGACTATTCCTTTGTGAATTACAGTATCCCACCTTGTTTGTCAAATTATTTCTAAAAACGAAGGTCATCAATGGGAATGTATCCATGCATATAATTAATTTCTGCATCTAAATTGCATTTAAATTATAGAAATTTTGTTAGAGAACAAGAAAATTATGCAGTTGTAGCATTATCACTTATATTTTAAAATTAGTAAGTTCGTACCTACCATAATTTTGGGGAAATGCCAAAATGTGTGAGGCACAACTTACTAAATTTCTGTCCAAACACTCCATAAAAATTGTATGTTTTAATTTCTTTTACAAATGCACTCAGATTAAGAATCATCCCCTTATGAATTCACACTAAAATATTAGGCAATGGCACAGCATGTATTGTTTGTGTTTGAAATCCTTCATTTGGATGTAGCAGTTATGTTATCAAAACATCCTTGGAAACTGCTGCTATCTTCCAGCAGTGCATGGAAGTCATAACAGTGCCAGCATTATCTGCAACAAATAATCCATTTCGTGCAAAAACGTCTGTCTTCATTTTGAATCTGCTTAAATGGCCATGTGTATGTTATTTAAAACTTGTTAATTGCATTTTTTCTTCATTTAATTCTAACATTAGGGAAAGCATCATTTTTGAGGTTTCACGAATGAAACATAGCAACTTTGTTTTCTGCTTTGTTTGTCTATAATTTCAGTGGAATTTCCAGAATTGTTATATATCATTCAAAACTGCAAAGCAAGTAATTCCTATTTTTATTTGATTCTTGGATAGCTTTTGTATTGTTTAATCTATAGCTAGGAACTCACACTTACTGTTCTGTTCTTAGTGCTTCTCCCTAAGTGATTTCTAAAGCATCATGTACAAAATGTATCATTATTAATGTAATTAATAATGTAATGAATTTATTTCACTATGAACCATTGGGTGATTTCTTATTTGAATTATACAATTCAAACTGACCAGTGGTGTGCTTATAATTTATAGCTAAATTGAAAAAAGTAAAAAGCACAAGGTAAAACAGTTCATGAAAAATATATTTTCTTACATTGGATTTGCCAATATGGATAAATAAAATTCTCACCAAATGTTCGAAGCAAAACTTGAAAAAAATACATGGGTCTTACTTAAAGAATGCATATGATAGAAAACAAATTGAAAGACATTTATGTGGCAATCCCCACATAGCAAGCACTTCTGTTGTCTCTTGTCCTCATGCAGTTAGTGTCCTCACATCATTTTGCTTCTTTAGGTTATTTCAGTTATTGATAATATCAGGAGCCATCATAGAAGCTTCATTAAGGCAATTCCTCTATTTGCTGAGTTGAAAAACATTTCCTGGGTCATTAATAGTAGTTGAGCCCTCTGATCAATACTTCAAACTCAGTCTAGGAAGAAATCATTCATTGGCTAAAAAGTTTTAAGGTCCTGGTTTAATGGGCTTTCATTTGGGCAGTAAAATGCCATTTAAGTTTTGAAAGAACTTCATTTGATATGGAGTTAGCAGATTTATAATGAGGAGGTCCTGACACATGATCAGAAGACTGGGATTGTGTCCTGACTCCGCCATGTTCTAGCTGTGCTGTGTTAGACAAGTCACATGATCCCTTTGTGCTCAGCTTCATCATTTCAAATGCAACAATACCAGGATCTCCTTCAGAGTCTGATTTTATGATGGAATGATGAAGTATGTTAGAAAGCACTTTATGTGCCCTATGATGAAAGCAATTGCATGCTGACTCATTATTCTATGCATACTGGGGGCTTGGACAAAGGAATAGGTACAATGTTTGCTCCAATGAGAGATAAATATGTACAACTTACTCTAATAATGCACTAATCTTATATCATTAAACATAATATGCATTATTTGTACTTACTATAATCTTGAGTAAGCCTCTTAGCTTTTCTCTTCAGGTAAGTTCTTCCTCTGCAAAATAAAAGTTTGGTATTTGTGGCATGGACTCAGGATTAATATCATTTATTACTTGTTATGTATTAACATCTACTAAATGGTCAGTGTGTACCAAATACTAGTAGAATCACTAAAAAAGAGACATAGTTCCTACAATCCCATAAAAAAATAAAAAGACATAGTTCCTACACCTCCATAGAAAAATAGGAGAGATAGATGCATTTAAAAAACTGTATTGTATGAGAGATATTTGAAAATTATATTTTATGTGTCAAATCTGGTCCAATGTATGATTTAGTATTCCTGAAAGTTAATAATGGCTTCTCTGTTTTTAAATGTAATATGTAAAAGCACTTACTCTTTCTGGGAAAACAGTTGCTCAATTTTGTCTCTAGGTTCATAAAGCTCACAGTACTTACTAGCTGGCCCTTTCCATTTGTTGAGCTTTACAAATAATGATCAAAGTAAATGGAGTACTCATAGTTTCCTTTGTAAAGAAGGAGTTCAAATTTCAAAATGAATATATGATGTATTGTGAAATGTGAATGATGTAGAGATTAGCTAGGTGTGTAGGTGTGTATGTGCGTGTGTGTGTGTGTGTGAGAGAGAGAGAGAGAGAGAGAGAGAGAGAGAGAGAGATTGGAAAGGAAGGCAGAGAAAACATTCAAGTATGAAAATAAGCGTGAAAACATGCATGCCACTGCAGGTAAGAATGATTCCAGAAAATTGCAAGTATAAAGGCTGGAATACTGGTTCTTTTATGTTTGGCCTAGGGGATTTTATCTTGAGGAAGGTAGAATCCTCTGGTAGGCAAAACAAGAATGAAACAATTATAGTCATGCTTCTGATTTAGAGGAGACAATAAAATGATTGACTTGAAAAATGAAATATGGGAAACATAGATTAGACCATTAGTATAAACTAACCAGTAATTGTGAATGAAAAGAGGAGAGGAAAGGAGAGGAGAGGAGAGGAGAGGAGAGGAGAGGAGAGGAGAGGAGAGGAAAGGAGAGGAGAGGAGGAGGCAGAGAGGGAGAGAAGTTGAGGGTGGGGGTAGAGAGATTAAACTAAAAAGAGATGGAGAAATAATCGATTTGGAAGGAAGGATGCCTTGGTGTTGCACTTTTGTGATAGTGAACGGCTTGGTGAAAAAATTCCAGTTGGTAAAAACACATGTAAAGAGAGAGAGAGAAGAGATCTTGAAGAGACACAATGTTTTCAAAATTCAGTCTCTTAAAGGAAGACAAGATACTACCTAGGACTGAGTGATGTTCTCTTAACTACAAAATAGGGATGATGCAATTATTCCTTTATGAATTTATCAAGAATATTATGTTAATAATTTAAAATGATTTGAGATGTGTCTAAAGAACAAGAGCTAAACTAATATTCACTATTATTATTTTATTTGATAAGTTGTGGAAACTGAGTTTCAGATTCCTGCTGTATAAACTTAGGATGGTAACATCTATCTTTAGGGCTTTCAGGGAGATGTTTATTAAGAAGGTTTGTTGAAAGATTGGTGCTCATATAGTATGGCTGAATATGAACATGTTGGAAGGAAGGAGTCAGTAGATACACTGAAAACTTGGTGAAATAGAAAGTGTGTAACAGGCTGGTTGACATAGAAAGGGCCTAAGGAGATGAAAAGAAGAATCTGGAGCCTGAACAAACCAAACGGGAAGAAACATGGTCACCGATTATGATAATTACTCTGTATGTGCATAAAGTTAAGTTTTCAGAAAATCAGGACAGGTAAAGGTGGGAAGTTTGTCGTGGATATTTTGAGTTACACTAATGAGTCAGGCAAAAAAAAGAAATAATAGTACTTTTGAGTTAGGTCCAGCTGAATTTGAACGCCATGGCCTCGTGTTTAATTGTGTGGTTTCCTTTAGCCATGTTTTTTCTCAGTCTAAATAGATACATGAAGGGGTGAGGTTATCAGAGCAGATTAGGAAGAAAGGTAAGGCATGGTAGAATCTGCTTGTTGATATGTCAGATGGCATGATCTACTGGATGTGAATAGAGCAATGACTGGACGGGGCTTTCTTAAAATTGGGAGAAAAATAGAGGGTCAAGAAGAGACTTGGAAAGTGTGAATTTGAAGAACTTGGATGTAGACAATGAAGCAGTGAGACCTAGAGGGATTTGGCTCAAGAAATGGTCATTGAAATTGAAGATACCACTGGAAGTGTCAGATTCATTCTGTCTTTTGAGACATTTTTAAATAAATTTATTTTAACTAATACATAAAAATGTAGTAGCTGTGCATATTAATGGAGTAAAATTATGTTTTTACATGTATACATTAAGCAGTGTATAAATCAGGTTAAATATCTCCATATCCTTAGACATTTAATTTTTATTTATGGTGAGAACTTTCAAAATTCTTTTAATTCTTTGAAATATACAGTACATTATTGTTATAATATACTGTTATCCTGCTGTGTGATAGCACGACAGAACTTCTTGTTTCTAAAGTCTAACTTACTACCCATTGATCAACTTCCCTACCCTCCCTCTCCTCTGCTCTCTCCAGCCTCTGGTAACCACCATTCTTTTCTCAAGTTCTTTTTTTTATTTTATTATTTTTTTTGCAGTACTGGGGATTAATCCCAGGGGCATTTTACCTCTGAGCTACACCCTCAGCCCTAATTTTTTATTCTTTATTTTGAAACAGGATCTTGCTAAGTAGTGGAGGGCCTCACTAAGTAGCTGAGGCTGGCCACAAACCCAGATCCTCCGGTCTCAGCCTCCCAAGTACTGGTATTACAAGCATGCACCACCACATCCAGCCCTTTTCTCAAGTTCTGAGATCAATTTTTTAAAATTCTATGTGTAAGTGAGATTATGTCTTTCTGAGCCTGAGTTATTTCACTTACTATAATGATCTCTACTTCCATCTCTGTTGTCACAAATGAGAGGTTTTTATTCTTTTTTATGACCAAATAGTCTTCCACTGTGTATATGTAACACATATTTATCCACTCATCAGCCAATGGACACTTTGGTTGTTTCCATTTCATGACTATTGTAAATGGTATTGCAATGAACACGGGAGAGCAGATGTCTCAACATACTGATTCATTTCCTTTGGATACATGCCCAATAGTGACATTGTCAGATCATATGGTAGTTCCATTTTTACTTTTTTGAGGAGCCTCCATACTGTTTTCCATAACGTGTACACTAATTTATATGCCCGACAACAATGTGCAAAAGTTTCCTTCCCTCCATATCCTAACCAGCACCTTAGGCACAACCATGGAAATAAATGCTGACATTTTCAGACAACTTTGGTAGAAGGAGAGGTTAAAGCAAGAAGACAAATAGCAGTGGCAGTGGAAGGACCACTAAAAGAGTCAATGACCTAAAAGAGTCAATGACCCTGGGCTTGCATTTCAAAAACAAAGAAGGAATAGTTGCAGCAATTACTATTTTCCTGTACATACTTTGAAATTTGGAGTGAGTCCCTCACTCACAAATTGTGGGAGAGATTCGAGTGGTTAAATTCTATGGTCATTTCAGTTCTAAAAGGCTACAATAGCAATGTTTGCAATTAGATTTCTATTTCATGCATTGAAGGAAGAAATACAAACTGAAGTGTCAGTACCAGGACCTTAGTGAATATGAAATATCACCAAAAGTGTGTGCTGAAAATACAAATTCTAGACCCCAGTCCTACAAATACTCATTCATGTGCTTTTGGAAGTATATATATATATATATATCATGGATATATATGGATATATATCATATATATGATATATATTTGATATATATTTGAAAGAATTCTTCATAACCACTTAAATTTATAATTTAATATATAAAACACATGCTGGTTCCTGAGATTTCTAAAATTATACTAATATTTTCATCTTTATTACAGTGTCATAGTCATCTTATATTATTAAGAATCTGTTGACACTACCTCGGGGGGGGGGAAAGAGATTGTATTTCAATCTTAGTGCTTCCTATTCATTTGGGAGAGAAAAATGAATCAAAATTTTAAAAATTATAAGTATCTGCAGTAAATAATTTAAGTGATACATTTCATTCTATTGAGTTAGTAGTATTTGAGAATAATTTTATGGATATTTGTCATGTGTAAATTGAGATAATGATTTAAAATAAGATTCATTTATTTCTGAGTCCTCTCTTTTTGCACAAAGAATTTAAAGATACTTAAATATTGCACATGGAATATAATATTAAGACAGCAAGCCAATTTTTGAAGTCCAAATTCAGCCAAGGCTTAAATACTGTATCAGATAACCTGCATAATTTTTTAAGATGGCCCTATATATTGTTCATTTCATATATGTATTAATTATCTTTCTTTCTTTCTGATCACAAAAAGATGAATGTGTGTGTGTGTGTGTATTTGTGATCATGTGTGTTCCTCCTTCAAATAGGCTGCTGGAATTACTTTTTTCCCCCTGTGGTTGGTGAACAAACTCAGTTAGGAAAAGCATTATGGATTGCCTCATTAGAGGATTCCTGAAATTGCTACCTGTAACTACCTGCCTGGAAAGCAATCTCTTGCTCCTTTGCCAGAGCACTAGAGAAGTAGGGGTTATTGAACCCTCTGTCATGTAAGGAGCTGGCAAATAAAGATAGGTTGTGCTGAAAGAAATCACAGAACTCCATTGTGAAGATGAATTCTGATTTGCATGTTGCCCCATAGACCCAGAGAAGGGAATTGTTTTTTTCCAATTATAGGTTATATAGAAATATGGCTAGACTAACAATCAGGTTTTTTTCTTTGAATAGTGCTTTAGTGATACAAGTTTAACAATTTCTCTGTGAATTGCATTGTTTTGATAAATCAAAACAGAACTTCTACAGGAAATGATGCTTAGAATCGTACCAGCACACATACATCATAGCACTCCAAGATTACAACTTGAAGGGTATCTAATTCATTCTCCTGCTGGGGTCAAAGCTATTCTTTTGGATCCCTGGGGCCTGGTTACATCTCTTAGCCATCTTTGTATTTCTAGTGCCACTCATAGTTCCTGACAGCTGCAGGCAATCAGTAAATGCTTGCTTATCAATGATGATATGTATCACCATGTTTATTAATATTACCAAACATGTCCTTTGCCTAAACTTTATTTGTATCACAGTTGTTATGGTTTCCTAATATCTTCTTTAATTAAAGATTTCCTTCTATTCTTTTCACTATAATGATATAACTTCCAAAAGTGATTCTTTAATAAATAAGTTTCTATCCTTAAATATTTTCACTATTTCTCTTATCAGCTAAAAGCAGTAACTATTAAGTTTCACTTAGACACTAATTTCTTAATTTTATAACTTGTTAGCTTTCTCTTAACCTGGCTTAATATTTTTAAATTGTTTTTAGTTTAAGTTCTACAAACTAAATATATAGAACTAAAAATGAAATAGCTATTATTAAAATATTGTCCAAGTTAAATTTTTTTTCAAAAATACAGTATAATATCACATTCATATATTCATTCATCCTTTCAACAAATACTCATTAAAAGCCTATTATGTTTTAGCAATTATTAGGCACATTGGTGATGCAGTTATAAAAATAAATTACAGCTTTATTTATAGCATTACCTGCACTTTAAAGTCTACCTCCCCATGAGGATATTTGCCAAAATTATATATTAACTTTCTCCTTTATTTTTTCTTACTGAATTCCTCTCACTTTGTCTGCTTTTAAAAATTAAAACTTCATTTTATGCATTTCAGATAATATTTAAAGTTAAATGTAACTTTGAAGTCCGATTTTAATATTATCCTCTGCAATCCTAGTCATTCTACTCAATTTAGTATTATCTAAAAACAAAAATAAAACTGCTGAGCCAGGATCCTTTAGTTCCTAAGTTACTTGTTCATGTTAATGTGACCCATTTAAAGCTAAGAAGGAGTTTTCTGTTTTGCTGAGTCTGTCTCCTTGTCTATTGGCATTTTCTACTCAGTGAGGGGTAGAGATGATGTACATGGGATATAAGAGTTTCTAGTATATAATGACTGTTGCTAACTAGCCAATAACTTACACTTGGAAATTATTTACATGTCTAGATTGTATAAGTTTTAGATCCTATTCTCAAATAATTTTTAAATAAATGTTAACTCAGCACATTTACCATTCATACCACTTCTTCAATGTTCCAGTCTATATGCCATTTTTGCCTATAATTTTTAAAAGTTCTCCAACATCCTTTTACTATAACAAAGAACTGAAAAGCTTGGGCTCTCAATTAGGCAAACTCAGATTTCAGGACCAGGTCCTTAATCTTGCAGCATTAGCCTTGGTTAAGTTTTAACTTTTCTGAATCTCAGTGTCTTCATCTGTCGTAAAACTCCATACATCTCTTTCCCTCAGAGGACGACTGTGTGAATGAATTTTCACTGTGTTGGGCACACAATCTATGTTCAAGACATGGCAAAAGTAGTATTGGGGGCTCTTATATTTTAAGTTATTTAATTATTTGATGTTTCATGGGTAAGTGGGGTCTTTCATTCCAATAGTGGGCTTGAAGATGGATGAGGCAGCATATTTTGATTTAACGTTATGAGAAGATAATGGGTGATTGAATTAGAAAAAAACATGGAAATACCTTGATTAGGCTGGGGCAGATATAAGTAGGTAGTATTTTTATATTTTACCAATTTAGAGTCCAGATTCAGAAGCCTGATAAAGTGATGATAACTATGGAAGACAGAGATTAATTTGGAAAAGAATTCAGGAATGGCAGGAATGAAATGAAATTATTTATTTAATAAATTAATGTTGTATGTGGTTTAGGAAAGTAGCAGAGAATTCTTTTTCTTTTTTCTTTTAATGTATTTTTAGTATACATACTATCAACATCCTTTCAAACCAGTGTTTCAACAATTATACTTTGGCAACCATGGGTAGATACTATGAGATTACAGTTTTGCTAGGGCAACAAATCATTACACAGTTCACTTTGAAATTTAAGTTGGAGCAATATTTCTCTCAAAAGCATTTGAAAGGGTAAATATTTAAATTAAATTTATGTTCATAGTGAAGTTCAATGTAAAGGAATTTGAACATAATGGTAAACATTCTAGAAGTCAAATATATGTTTATGACATTTTTAGAGCACTTTAAATATCGTCAGCAAAATTTCATGGAAAATGCCAAGATCTTCCATCTACCTACTACCCTCATACAGGCATATTCTCCTGATGATGATGATGATGAAGAAGAATATGATGAGGATGATGGTGGTGGTGGTGGTGGTTTGCAGTGTTGGGAATTGAACCCAAGGCTTCATGCATGCTTGGCAAGCACTCTACTCCTGAGCTATATCCAGCTCTCTCCCCTATTATTAATATCCCTCACCAAAGTAATATGTTTTTTATAGTTGATGAACTACATTAACACATAATTACCCAAAGTGCATAGTTTGGATTGGGGTTCACTCTTTAAATTGTTCATTCTATGGGATTGGACAAATGTATATTGAATGCATTTACCATTGTAGTATCATACAAAACAGTTTCGCTATTTTGAAAATCCTCCTTGTTCTGCCTATTCACCCCACCCTCCCAACTAGTGTCTAGAAACCACTAACTTTTTTTATTCTCTGCAGTTTTGTATTTTACAGAATATCATATAGTTGGAATCACACAGTATGTAGCCTTTTCAGATTGGCTTGCTTCAACTAGGAATATGTATTATAATTCTCTCCATATCATTTTATGGCTTGGTAGCTCAGCTCTTTTTAGTGCTGAATAATATGCAATTTCCTGGATGTACACAATCTGTCCATTCACCTGTTGAAGGACATGTCTGTTAATTCAAGATGATGAATAAGGTTTTATATACATCTGTGTGCAGGGTTTTGTGTGGACATAGTCTTCAACTCCTTTGGGTAAATAATAAAGAGTTTGAGCATTGATTCACATGAGAAGGGTATGTTTAGTTTTGTAAAAACCTGAATTTTTCCCAAATGTTGCTTTCTTGTTATTATTCCCATCAGCAATAACTAGGTTCTTGCTGCCCCACATCCTTATCAGCGTTTGTCCTTACAAGTATTGTGGATTATATTCATTCCAAGAGTTGTTTTAGTTTACATTTCCTTCATGACACAAGTAGTGGAGTATATTTTAAAGTGCTTATTTGCCATCTAGAAATAGAACATAGTTTTACTTTAATGTTGTTTTTATTGGCGGTAGATATGCCTTTTAGCTAAATGAGGTTCATACCTCCATGTATCAGGACCAATTATTTTGAATTCCTCTTTTGGTTGTATTATCATTTTTTTGCTTTTTAGTCATTGAGCATATTTCTAATCACTAAAGGTCTATTAAAATATGTTCTCTACCAAAAGTTATATTTTGTAATAGATATAAACAAAAATCATTTAACCATCTTCTATTGTAGGATATTCAACTGGTTTTCACTATTATTTTTGTAGGATAGATATTCTGCAATGCATACTTTGAAATATAAATGATGATCAGCCTATTAGACCTGTCCAGATCCCAACTCCTGGTGTTTGAAAACAACCAAATTTAATAGTTTTCTGCCAACATAAGTAAGGAAAGAATAGATTAATGTATTCCTTGGTAATCCACCTAGTTGAAATGATGGTTAGTAATTCAGTATATGACAGTCATAGTTCCAAGACAAAGCAATAATAACCAATACAATACAATAATAAACTGTATCCCTAGAAACGGTACTTAAAATATTTACAATGTATACAGAAATACACATATAAGACAGATTGATGCATATTTCATTTTATTTCTTGATGAGTATGATTGCATTTTTATACCTGCTATTCAAAAGGACATAATTCAATAGATATTTAATATGCAGCAGGGATTTGAATGAGTTTTGCGGGCCATATTTTGGAAGATATGGGAGAAAAATTCATATATTACTTTCTTTTATTTATTTATTTATTTTTTTTTTTTGCGGTACCAGGGATTGAACCCAGGGGCGTTCTACCTTCGAGGTAAACCTGTGGCCCTATTTTTTATACTTTATTTTGAAACCGGGTCTCACGAAGTTGCAGAGGGCCTCATTAAGTAGCTGAGGCTAGCCGCGAACCCAGATCCTCCGGTCTCGGCCTCCCAAGTACTGGGATTACAAGCGTGCACCACCACGCCTGGCTCATATATTACTTTCTAAAGAGTTGATTTTGGTTAGGCTGAAATTCTGTGTGAACGTAAATTTTAATTATCACCTTTTCTATTCATTGTAAACACGCTCTTCTTTCTATTGTGTAGTTTTTATGTATTATTGAAATTGTTCAATGATTTTTCAGAAAGTGAATGTTTTAATCATTTTAATTTCTCTAGCCAAAGTCCTTGTAGGTAATCAATTCAATCGAGAATATCGTCATCCAGTATGCCGTGCAGGGTGGGCTGCTTGGTTGTCCCTGAAATCTTCACAAAGTATCCTCACATTCTTTATGTATTTTATGCAAATAGAGAATAGGTATTAAAAAGGATAAGGTAGTGATAGCACTTGTGATATGGAAGTTTTCTAATCAAAATATTCAGTTATCAGGTATATAAAGTAAAAGGTTAAAGCTATTTAAAGTCAGACTCAGTCATCTTTCTACCCAAATAATATAAAAGTAAAATTATATTATTTAATGTAAAATATTTTTATAAATCAAAGCAATTATTTGATTTTAATACATTGCTTTTGGAGGAATTCTATCTAATGAAATCCCATTAGAAGAATTGCTTACATGCAATATACTTTAAGATTAAAGAGTAAGATTAGTGTTGCAATTATAAGTCAGTACCTTAGAGTTAATGTATTTTCTGCAGCCTTTTCACATGCCCTTCTTTTGAATACATGAGAGGCAAAAGAAGAAAATATGGCAAAAATGCATACGCTCATGTCTGAGTTTGAAGGAGTTATATCATAGCAATCAATCTGTTTTCTTGTCCAAGGAAAGTATAATATTTGTTTTAATGATAATAAGAAAATCTAGCTACCAAAAAAGATTGTACAATCTCAGAAATGAAACATGTGCCGTTGTATTATTAGGTCTTCCTTTACCCTCCAAAGCATACAGATTTTATCCTTTCCCAGTCTAAGGTAAATATGTGTAAAATTAGTAGGTTGTGTGCTGGTGCACACCTGGAATCCTACTACTTGAGAGGCTGAGGCAGGTAGATCACAGGTTCAAGGACAACTTCAGCAACCTAGTGAGACCTGTTTCAAAACAAAAAATAAAAATTTGGCTGGGGTTATACTTTGCAGGTGGATTGTCCCTGGGTTCAATCCCCAGTAACAGACACACACACACACACACACACACACACACACACACACTTAGTGGGTTGAACTCAGCCTCTCTTAGGGACTTATTAAATTTAAAATTCTATTGATGTACTTTACAAAAGGATAGTGAATATGAACACCTATTGAAGGAGACAGGTATAACAAATACACCACAAGTTTGGAATCATCTTCACCTTTAAAAGATGGTCTCATGGTCGCTAAGACTTATTTCTAATCTAACATCCATGATAACAATATGAGCACTTTGGTTCTCTTAGGGAGGAAATAAAAAAAAGAAATGATGTGAATTCTGTGCAATGATATTATATAACATTGTTCTATAATTTTTTAAATAATTTGCTTTCTGATAGCCAATATTTTAAACATTACACATTGTTCTCTTAATATACATAAATGTGTAGGTATAATTCTTGCATATATTCAAGAATTTGATATGTTTTATATGTATTCTGGGTTTTCTTCCTTGGATTTTAATATCTCTACATTTTAAATAACTAATAATCTTCATAATAATTTAATACTATTGATTTTCAGTATTATGTTATTAACATAATGAATGTTATTATGAACAACCTAATTCATAATGCCATTTAACATGATTTTTTAGATTCATGAATCAATACATTTTTCACATTAGTGTTCAAAATTGTACCCTTTAATTGTAATTAAAATTACTGTCAATTTTATAAATGTAAATAAGCTATATATATATAATTTAATTTACTTTCAGATTTATGCTTACATTTAATGAAATTAATATCCATGAAATATTTCACATATTTTTAGTTACATGTTATTTCAAGAGGAGTCACATTTAATATATGATCAATCATATTTAACTCTCCTAATTCTTATTTTAGATTTTGGTTTATACTGCTCACAAAGGTAAAAATGAAATTGATTTTCATTGTCTCTTTATTAGCATTCTGGATTTATAATGTTGGTGCAAAATCCTCAAAATATTGTAGTATTGCCAAAGTACCAGAAAGAGCCATAAACATCCAAAAATCCATATAGAAGGCAAATATCTCCCTTATAGATAGACACAGTGACATTACATTTTAAGGAAATGGAACAGATTAACTTGAATAAAGCAGAAGGCCATGGCAGAGGAGGTGAGAGAACTACCTGAAGAACCCCATGGAGTTGATTTTTTGTTTTTTTTGCGGTACCGGGGATTGAACTTAGGGGCGTTCTACCTCCGCGCTACGCCCCCGGTCCTATTTTTATTTTTATACTTTATTTTGAAACTGGGTCTCACGAAGTTGCGGAGGGCCTCACTAAGTAGAGAGGGAGAGAGAGAGAGACAGAGAGAGAAAGAGACAGGGAGAGAGAGAGAGAGAGAGCATGCGTGCGCATGTGTGCGTGAGCTGAGGCTGGCTGCGAACCCGGATCCTCCGGTCTCCGCCTCCCAAAGTACTAGGATTACAAGTGTGCGCCACCACGCCCGGCTGGATTTGATTTTTTAAAAAATTGCCAATTGGTAAGATTGAGTAGGGGAAATACTAAATGAAGACATGAAGACAGAAAGGGGAGGCCTAAGCAAACAAGAAAGAACATAAGAAAACAGTAAACTCACAAAATGAATGTATGAATAGACAAAACCTGCTGTAAATATTGTATTATTTTTCATATTTTCTAACTTTAATTATTAATTTATGTATACAGGACCAGAGAAAACATGTCAAATATAGAAAGAAATCTGCCTATCAATCAGGTTTTGTCCACATGTTATATAAATGCTTAAGGAAAGTTTTTATGCACTTCCTAAAAACAGACTGCTTTAGTCATTGCATAAACTTTCCTTGTCCTCTCTCTAGCCTGACAGTTCTAATGTTGACATCCTTCTCTCCTTGTTAATGACTTGTGAATATATTTTCCCTAACTCCTTTCTCATTGTTCTTATTTTTGCATAATGACATAACCCCCAGTTTGCATGCTGAACTTTAAAATAATTTATGGTATTCTATACTTATATCCACTTGACTGAATATAGCAGATTCAATGATTGCACAATATCAAAAGCCCTACAAAAGTGTCAAGAGCATCAATTTGTTAACAACTACATGTGTATACAGTAAGAAGGGAAAGAAATGATTCTCTTTATAGAGTAAGAGGAAATAGTTAATAATGGTTAAGAATATTAAAAAATGTGAACTAAAGGGGTTGGGCATGTGGCTCAAGGATAGAAACACTTATCTACCATGTGTAAGGTCCTGGGTTCAATCCCTGGTACTACAAAAAGAAAAAAAAATAGAAGGGAAAAGCAAATATTCTACTTCAGAGTTTAGTGGTCTAAGAATTTCTTTTTATCTTTATAATCCTTTAAGTATGAGATATATCATTAGAGTAGTGAAAGAAGCAAGTATTTTTAATATTATCAAAGATCCATGATAGCCAGGTGGTGTGAAACACTTGTAATCATAGTACTTGGGGGGCTGAGATAGGAGGATCTCAGGTTCAAGGTCAGGCTCAGAAACTTAGTGAGGCCCACAGCTCTTACTCTCCCCCCTACTCCCCCCAATATGGAGTACCAAGAATGACCTTGGTATATTCTCATATGTACACATTGGTTGTGACAGTAATTCCATTAATTCACTTCTTCCTTGCCCTCCCCCTTCCCTTGTACCACTTCCCTTGTTCTGCTGAGGGTTCTCCATTATCAACCGGAGTCCCTTGTTTGACCCTACTACTCCTTAGGTTGCACATATTAATGAAAACATATGTCCCTTCTTTTTTTGTGATTGACTGATCTCGCTTAACATAATGTTCTCCAGATCCTTCCACTTTCTTGCAAATGATGTTATTTTGTTCTTTTTTATTGCTGAGTAGAATTCCACTGTGTGTATTTCCCACAATTTTGTAATCCACTCATCTGTTGATGGACACCTAGGTTGGTTCCATGATTTGGCCACTGTGAATTGTGCTGCTATGAACATGGGTATGGATATATTACTGTAATTTTCTAGTTTCAATCCCTTATGATACCCAGTAGTGGTATAGCCAGATCATATGGTGAATCCATTCCCAGTTTTCTGAGGAATCTCCACACTGATCTCCATAGTGGTTGAACTAGTTTGCAATCCCACCAACAGTGTAGAAGAGTCCCGATTTCCCCACATCCTCGCCAACATTTTTTGTTTGACTTCTTAATGATTGCCATTCTTATTGGGGTCAGATGAAATCTTAGAGTAGTTTTGATTTGCATCTCCCTGATTGCTAATGATGTTGAACATTTTTTCATGTATCTATTGGCCATTTGTGTCTCTTCTTTCATGAAGTGTCTATTCATTTCAGTTGCCCACTTCTTGATTGGATTATTTGGTTTTTAGTGTAAAGTCTTTTAAGTTCTTTGTATAGCCTAGATATTAGACCTCTGCAGAGGGACAGCTTGCGAAGATCTTCTCCCATTCCATAGGCTTTCTCTTTAGGCTCTTGATGGTTTCCTTTGATGAGCAGAAGTTTTGTAGTTTAATGCTATTCCACTTATTAATTCTTGTTTTAATTTCCTTTGTTTTGGAGGTCTTAAGGAAGTTTCTACCTATGCCTATATGTTGGCGTGTTGAACCTATGCCCTCCTCTAGTAATTTCACACTCTCTAGTCTAACTTCCATGTCTTTGATCCATCTTGAGTTGTTTGATTTCTCACATTACTTGACCTATTTACAGCTTTTGACATACCG
Source organism: Glis glis (assembly GCA_004027185.1). Lineage (NCBI taxonomy): Eukaryota > Metazoa > Chordata > Mammalia > Rodentia > Gliridae > Glis > Glis glis. Next base: position 3,100 of record PVJS01008861.1, on the reverse strand, counting down.
AATTGCCCTGTCTCCCCTATGGAAACTTCTATAATAGCTTTTCTTCAACCCAACTGTCCACTCCTTAAGTGGTTCTTTGTGTCTTCTCTTCTTGCCTATGTCCATGGACCTCTTCTCTGTGGTCCCTTGGTGATCTCTTCCAACCTCAGAGCTTTAATGTTCACCTATATTCTAACACCCCCCCAATTTATATCTCTTGCTCAGATCTTTTTCTTGCTGCCAATTCTGCATCTCTATGTGAATCTCTAATAGTCATTTCATATTTAACAAGTGCAAAATCTTGCTCCTGATTTCCCATATCCTATTACTCACATCTCTTTTCCATCTCAGGACTGGCTTCTCCAATTATCCAATTGCTTGAGTCCCAGAACCCCCGATGATCTTTAACTTTTCTCTTTCAGACTCCACACTCCACCCATTAAAAAATTATTGGCTGTACTAAAAAACATATTAAGTTTTATTATATTTTAATATATACAGAACGCGTACTCTGATCCAAGCTATACTGTGTCTTTTCTGGATTACTGCAAAAGGCACATATTAATCTTCTGGCATCTATTCATGACCCTTGCCACCCAAAATCTATTCTGAACACAGCAATCAGAGTGAACATGTGAAAACAAGAGTCAATCATTTACCTGCCTAAACATTCCCAATGGCTTCCCATCTCTTTTACATAAAAATAAAATCCAATAAGCCTATTAATAGTGGTTCTATAGGCCAGGCGTGGTGGCGCACACTTGTAATCCCAGTACTTTGGGAGGTGGAGACCGGAGGATCCGGGTTCGAGACCAGCCTCAGCTCTCTCTCTGTCTCTCTCTCTCTGTCTCTCTCTCTGTCTCTCTCTCTGTCTCTCTCTCTCTACTTAGTGAGGCCCTCTGCAACTTTGTGAGGCCCGGTTTCAAAATAAAGTATAAAAAATAGGGCCGGGGGTGTAGCGCAAAGGTAGAACGCCCCTGGGTTCAATCCCTGGTACCGCAAAAAAAAAAAAAAGAAGTGGTTCTATTATCTGTCCAAATTCATGTGCTACTAATCTTCCAACTTGGTAACATGTCTCTAGCCTTATTAGGGTTCAGTCTTTTCCTTGTTATATTTCCCATCCTTTCTGTTTAGATGCAGTTGTTGAGCTGGGAATAGCTCAACTATAGATTGCTTGCTTAGTATGCTTGGGGCCCTGGGCTCCATTCTCTACACCAGCAAAAAAAGGAAAAAAAAAAGATAAAAAGGATACAGTTCTCTGAAATATCTCCATTGAACATCTCCTCAAGCTTAATGCTTTATAAATGGCATTTCCATAACCACTTCCTTGAAATTACAGCCTCCAATCACAAAATTGCAATCTTGCCTTCCCACTACATTTTTTCATAGCATCTTTTACTATATAATACACAAATAGCTTATATTTGTGTGTTTATGTTTGTCTTCTAGTTTTTGAAAATCAGCTCCAAAAATGTTGGACTGTTTGTCAGTCTAAATCCTGCAATATGACCTCTAGAATAAGCCCTTGCACAATTTATTTTTGTTAAAATAAATAATTAATATAAGGCATTAGAGAAGTAAACGCAGACCCTGCCCCTGTCCATCAGAGGGTTTCAGTCAAGCAAGGAAGATGTACTTGTCTCATTCCTGTTGAATCTGAGTGAGTAGATGTACATTTTTGAAAAAATGTCTAGGGCATAATCAGTACTATGTAAGTGTTTGTTCTCAGTATCACCATCCTTAAATAGGTACCAATATCATCATTATCATTGTCATAACTATTATTAAGTGAGCATATTTGCTGTGTGTATAGTCCCAGTAACAACTCTAAAAGAAGTAATTTTGGGTCTCATCATTATGTTGATGAATGAACTGAAACATAGGGAATTTCAATGACTTGCCTAAGGAAACAGGCCTAGTACTTCACAAAGCTAAAATGCAAATTATATCTGCCTGCCTCTAATACTGGCAATTTTTCATTAAATTAAATTGGCTTCCCATCAAGGTTTATATCAGAAACTTGTACTTAAGTCAAATTGTATAAGTTGTGCTACACATGTGAAATGTTATCCAACAAATTTCTTATACTCCCCCAAATGAGATATTAAGATGTTGCCCATAATGAGATTTAAATATATTAAAAATATTGTTGGATAAAAATATAATGTTAGTGTGTACATTTGTCTTAGTGAAATTTGAATCAATTAATATTTGTTAAAATACAATAGGAAATATGGTTTCTTGCCTTGGGGAACTTGCATTATTTATTCATTCATCCCATTAACAAGTATTTATTGAGTGCCTACAATGTGTTATGAATTTTGGAAATAAGAAAACAGCATAAAAGAGACTTCCACCTCAAGAAATTCATAGGGGGAGGGGTAGAAATAAATAAGTGATTATTCTGCATTTTGATTTGGGGTACAATTGAAGTGTTAATACAGGGCAAGGAGAGAACAAGTAACCTCAAGGTGACTTGAACAAGGTAACCCTATGTTGATAATTTTAAAAAGCCAGTTAGACAAGAGGGAAGATATCTTTCTTTGAAACATTATAAAACTATATACTTGCATGAAATAGCTATAAAATATTTGCACTATATGAAATTGTATTGCAAATCTATACATCCTCAAAAGTGCCACCCATATGATAAACTTCTGCAAATATTTCACAAATATTTATTTGCATTTTAAAATTTCATTTAATAAATGCACCCCAGGTAGACATCATGATTTATTTTTATCTCCTCAGAGCATTCTTCAAATTTTACCTTGTGGTATAATTATTATTTTTCTTGTGGTGTAATTATTTGATACTTCTTATTTTCTCCCTCAAAGTATAAGCTTATTGAAGACATATGTCAATTTCTTTTCTTTCATTTCTGTATCCGCACTGTGCTATTAAGAGTGTTTAAACATAGAAGGCATTCAATAATGAGTGAATGAATAAATGGATGATGAATTGAACTATTTAGTGACACAATATAAAGGTTTAATCAGAACATGGGGCACTAATTTAAAACAAATTTAAAGAAGAGTTATGTATTCAGTAAGGTATATTAAGGAGAAATAAATGCACCCATAGTTGTGCTTTCTTTCTTTTTTTTTTTTTTTTTTTTTTT
>PVJS01008860.1:0-51979 GCA_004027185.1 Glis glis | reverse complement strand
ACAGCACTTGGTACAGCCCCCCCCGCCGCCTCCCCTCCCCCCTCCAATACAGACTACTGAGATTGACGTTGGTATATTCTCATGTGTACACAAGGTTGATGGTAGTAATTCCACTATTGAACTTCATTCTTCTCCTTCCCCTTCCCTGACTCCACTGAGGCTTCTCCACTATTGTCTGGAGACCCTTTTGCATCCCCATTACTCCCTAGCTTGCGCATATTAGAGAAAACATATGACCCTTCTCTTTCTGTGATTGGCTGATCTCACTTAACATAATGCTCTCCAGGTCCTTCCATTTTCTTGTAAATGATATTATTTTGTTCTTCTTTATTGCTGAGTAGAATTCCATTGTGTGTATTTCCCATAATTTTGTGATCCATTCATCTGTCGATGGACACCTAGGTTTGTTCCATAATTTGGCTATTGTGAATTGTGCTGCTATGAACATAGTTATGCATAAATTGCTGTAGTTTTCTGGTTTCAGTCCCTTTGTAATGATACCCAGTAGTGGTATAGCTGGGTCATATGGTGGATCCATTCCCAGTTTTCTGAGGAATCTCCACATGGATCTCCATAGTGGTTGAACTAGTTTGCACTCCCACCAACAGTGCAGGAGAGTTCCCTTTTCCCCACATCCTTGGCAACATTTATTGTTCTTTGACTTCTTAATGATTGCCATTCTGATTGGGGTTAGATTAAATCTCAGAGTAGTTTTGATTTGCATCTCCCTGATTGCTAATGATGTTGAACATCTTTTCATGTATCTATTGGCCATTTGTATCTCTTCTTTCGTGAAGTGTCTATTAAATTCAGTTGCCCATTTCTTGATAGGGCTTTTTTATTGTAAAGTCTTTTAAGTTCTTTTTATATCCTAGATATTAGTCCTCTGTCAGAGGGACAGCTAGCAAAGATCTTCTCCCATTCCATTGGATTTCTCTTTAGGTTCTTGATCTCCCCTGCTCTTGGATAGGCAGAATAAATATCATCAAAATGGCCATTCTGCCAAGTGATCTACAGAGTCAATGTAATTCTTTTTTTGTGTGTGTGTGGTACCAGGGATTGAACCCAGGGGTATTCTACCTCCACGCTACACCCCCGGCCCTATTTTTTATACTTTATTTTGAAACCGGGTCTCATGAAGTTGTGGAGGGCCTCACTAAGTAGAGAGAGAGAGAGAGACAGAGAGAGACAGAGAAAGAGAGAGAGAGAGCTGAGGCTGGCCGCAAACCCAGATCCTCCGGCCTCCGCCTCTCAAAGTACTGGGATTACAAGCATGCGCCACCACGCCCAGCTCAATGTAATTCTAATCAAACTATCAATATCATTTTTCACAGACCTAGAAAAATCAGTCATTAATTTCATATGGAGAAACAAAAGACCCAGAATATCAAAAGCAATTCTCAGCAATAAGAACTATGCAGGAGGCATCACAATCCCTGACTTCAAACTATATTACAGAGCTATAGTAATAAAAGCAGCATGGTCAAATAAATGAATTCAGGTCAAAATATTTTTGACAGCTGTCACAGATAACAAAAAATGTACGTGTTGCAAAAACAGAATTTATACCTTGATGAACATTGGCTGTACAATAAAGGATCCTAATTAATGGCTATAAGCACTGGAGAAGTTCTAAGAAAAGGGAGAAGGGGTATTAGTTTGTTCAAAAAGTCTTAATTATTGAGAAAGGACCTGATTGTACAGGTGAGAATAAGATGTGGAGAGACCTAGTTTCTGTTTAGTGTCATATGTTTGTATGAGATCCAAGAAAGGATTTGGAAACATTTGAGACTATTAAGATGGAAAGATTTAAAGGAGTTAATAATTTTCATAGTGAACAACTGAAATATTCAGAAATATGCTTGTTTATAAGTCAGGTAGGAGAATAAACTGAATTTGAGGTTTCTCATGCTAGCTGTTTTCCTGGTAGAAGCAGGAGTACGAGACATTTGCTGTGGAAGGGCTTAGTGAACGATCATCATTAGCACACACAAAGGCAGCTGAGTTTGTCAGACTTGCACCATTTAATATCATATCATTCTGCATATTCCCATTAGTGGACTAGCTGCATGAAGATTTAAATAAATTCTTGCTTCATTTCATAGAAAATCTATAGAAAATGAAGGATTCTAAAAACTTCTCTCAATAGAATATCAGCTATCAGATATTTTTCACTTAAGCAAACAGAAAGATCAATTGTCATGTCATCATTATGTCATGGTGCTGCACCATAAATATTTAACCCAACTATACCATTGGACTGCAAGTGAATAGATAAATATAAAAGAACTCTAGGCAGTCTATTAGTCAGGGCTCTGTCGATAAAAGAGAAATAATTAAAGATATTTCAATAAATAAAGGATTTAATACAGATAATTAAATGTTTGCAAAATCCTGGGACAGGCTTAAGCTTGAAGGTCAATGATAGCTAGCTGCAGCTAGCAACCCAGCCGTCTGCTGTCTTCATAGGCTCAGAAAGTTACAGAAGCCACTGGCAATGAGAAGCCACCAGCAGCATTCCCTCCCATTCCTGTCCACAGGTAGAGGATTTCCAGAAGAGGCTAAAAATATCATGTTTGTTTAGAACACCTGCTTTGGTTAGTTCAACTGATAGAATGGATACTCTTTCTACTCTTTCTTTCTGATCTCGTGTAAAAGCTTCTACTTGGTGGAATCTTATCTGACACTCTTCAGCAGGGTTCTAAAACAAAAAGTGAAGTATAGATGAAGAGAGATGATATTGGAATGCCAGCAAAACCTAGTGGTGTAAAGATATTATATCCTGGGTTCAGAGACATAGGTATAGCTAGCTAAAACATAATAAAATGGATTTTTATTCTAAATAGTCATCCTTTGGGAACAATTCTAAAGAATTTTCAAAAAACTAGGTCATCCATTCTGTCACAGAATATATCTGAATCATATCAAAATGTATGTGATAATACTTCATGCCATCTTTTCAATTATGGTACGTTTGGGGGGACAGGGCATAATGGAAGCTGAACCCAGGGGCATTCTACCCCCAAGATCATTTTATTTTATTTTTTATTTTGAAACAGGGTCTTGCTAAGTTGCCTAGGTTCTCACTAAATTTCTGAGTCTGGCCTTTAACATGTGATCCTCCTGTCTCAGCCTCCCACGTACTTGGAATACAGGTGTGCACCACCATGCCCGGCTCAATTATGTCTTAATGACAGTCTTATCATATATACATTTATTTATTCCAGTCCCTATATTGTGCCCTACAATGTATATCTACTCTATATATTCTGAATAATATGCAAACTCTTTTTCAAGGAGAAGCTATGACAAAACAGGTCAACCACATACTTGTCTTCTACCTCCCTTCCTCTCATTTCTCTTTATGTTGCTCAGAGCTGAATTCCACTGAGATTAAAAGACACACAAGTGAATTATGTTCCTTTATAAGGCAATACATTGACAATTAGTAAAATATGGAAAACCACAATCTATTCAAGAAATTTAAAAAAAGAAACCAATAGAATCAGTATGCAAAAGAAAAAAAACAGAAAATAATTGTCAAAATTTTATTCAACACCACATATGAAAATAGCAATATTTAAATAATTTTAATAATAATATTGTCTATTTGGGAAAAAACAAAATTTCCATTATTTTTGGAACAGATAAAAAAGCATAGGAAGAAAAAGATAACCCCGCCCAAGCTCAACAGATCAAAGGTAGCTTTAATCTCCTTGGCCTTCATTTTAAGAAAGCTAATATTTTTAGGTAACTTCTATATAGGTGATGAGTGATGGCTAACAGGAAAACATCTGTAGTCTGTAGTGCAGGCAGCAGAAGCAGATGGAAGCTCAGCTCACTGCAGAACATGGACAGCTGGGAAGCCCAGATTCTAAACCGCTGTCTATGACATTTAGCTGTGGTACCATGTGAAGTTGGTAGGTTCTCTGTTTTTTTTTTTTTAATTTTATAAAACTCAGCTTTCTTCTCCACAAATAGCATAATTATTACTATCTGTACTAAAGACGTGTGATTTCTGAGTATTTTTCTGAGTTTTTTCCCTAGCTGTGTTTGTTTCAACTCTATCCCTCTTGGTATCCTCACAAGAGAATAGCTATTGTAAACTTTTTTGAAGGAATTCAGAATTAACATTGTTTAAAAAAAAACCCTTATATATGAGATGAAGATATTTAACTGCAGTGTCTTTGAACTGAGCTATCTTGGAGAAATGACAATGTTGTAAAGGAAACGTGATGTCACAAGTTGGACAGCAATGTTTATTTTAGAACAATTTAAGTATTGAGTGAATCACCTGATAGAGTATATTTAAACACATACACCTCTTTTGGAATTGAGCACAAAATGTGTCTGAATAGTATAATAAAGCACAAGAAGGAAATGGCTGTTACATGAAAGTGTGCAAACTCAACTCTCAGATCGTTGACTACTCTAAGGAACCCTGATATTGGTCTTCAGGAAAGAAGACACTCAGAGTGTCAGCAAGATGATGGCTGCAAGATGGCAAAGTGGGAGACACAGGTGCTGTCCCCCTCTTCACTCAGAATTCATACAAACTTAGGGAGTACAACAAAAGATAGAACAAAATGTAGGAAACAGCTGCAAGCACAAAACAGAGTGTGTGAGGAAAAGCTGTCGATTGTTTGAAGATGTCACAAGAATTTGGTAAGATCCCAAGAGAGGATGCAGTTGATGACTGTGCAGACAAAGCGCGCAAATGAGAACCTCCAATCCCAAGTAGAGGAGGATGAAGATATTACTATTATTATTGTCATTATTTTGTGGTACAGGGGATAGAATCCATGAGTGTTCTACCTCTGGGCTATACCTCTAGCCCATTTTACTTTTTATTTTGAAACAGGGTCTCAGTAAGTTGCTGAGGGCCTTGCTAAGTTGCTGAGGCTGGCCAGGAACCTGAAATTCTCTTGTCTCAGCCTTCCAAGTACTGGGATTATAGTATGCACCACTATGCCTGGCTAGTGAAGATATTCTGGCTATACATTACCTTGAGAGGATTTGGGTAATGGGAAGACTGGAGGCAAGGCTAAAAGGGGAAGCATAAAGAATGCTCATGATCAGCAAAGGGGAAAGGATAAAGTGGAGGCAGCAATGCCCAGGCCACTTCTGCTGTCAGGGAAGAAGCCATGTGGCAAGGAAGGACAGGGCCACCAATGGATTCCGTGCAGCTCACTGGGAGCGGGCAAGGATTCCTGGTAGTACTTAGCACGCCTTTTGTGTCTCTTGCATACTAACCTCTCATAAACAGTGGACTGCAAAAGAGCTTATTTCACTCAAAGATGAACATATTTAAAGAGAAGCAAACATACAATTATGCTTTAAAAAATAAACAGAAAAGTGAAAAGAACATGTGGAAGACAAAGAATAATATTGACTGGGAAAATATTGCCATGAAGGAGATGCAAAATATGAACAAATATAGTTTCCTGAATGAAAACAAAATGCAGTGATTCACTCATAATTTATTTATTTATTTTTGGTGCTGGGGATTGAACCCAGGGGTGATCTACCACTGAGCTACATCCCCAGCCCTTTTTATATTATTTTTGAGGCAAAGTCTACCTAAATTGCTCAGGCTGGCCTCTAGCTTGTGTTCCTCCTGCCTCAGCCTCCTGAGTTGTTGGGATTACAGGCGTGTGCCACCATGCCTGGCTTATACTCGCTATTTTTTAAAGAGGAACTCAAATTAGTAATCAGGAAAAATCAGTGAAACAGATTTTTTGAAACTTGAGATGGCATTGCTCAGGAAATAAGTGAAAAATAAAGTCGTTTCAAAAATTAAAGTCACATTTAAAACTCTACAAAGGAGAAGACATACTGCTGAAAACACAAGTAGGAACATAAAGTACAAAGTGAAAGAAAAATAATAGAATTATAGTTAAAAATGATTTAGAAATTAGGGGAGCTAGACAAAAAAGAATCAACTTACAGAGACTCAGTGTCCCTGAATAATTACTAAAAGAAATGTTCAGTAATGTAAAGAGCATATTTTTAGAAATATGCTCAATTAATCATGAAATTAAGAATATAAAAGGGAGATAGTTTTCTGGGAAATGTTTTTATTTAGATCACTGAGCCATCATAATTACCAGGAAAATCCTTGGGCTTTAATTATAAAGTTCTAGGGATGGGATTATATCTCAGTCTATAGCACTTGCCTAGCATGTGCGAAACCCTGGGTTTGATCTCGAGCACTGCGAAAAAGAAATTAAGTTTTAGACATCCTAGACAAGCACTTGCTAATAGGAAACACGTAAAAAGCTTGACCTTAGATTTGACCACAATAACATTCCTTATTCTAAAACACAGCAAATGAATGCCTGCAGGGAGGCCTGGGAAGTAACTCATGATGCAGTAATTTTATATCCAGCTCAATTTTACTTTTATTATATATAAAGATGACACTTTTACTCATAGTGAGGAAGCATTCCATAAGACCTTTTGGAAGAGAAAAGATAAATCGTGCAAGATGAAGCCACCACACATACATGAACATGAGCATCTAATTTATGAATTCATCAACCACAGGGCCAACTGGCTACAATCTATAAATGCACACTGAGCAACACACAATGAAAATTTGGAAGTAACATGACCAAAATGGTAAAAAAAGGTGTAGAAACCTGATTACTGGAGTGTAATCCCAGTATTTGAGAGGCTGAGACAGAATGATCACAGGTTGGAGAACAGCCTCAGCAATGTAGTGAGACTCAGCAACCTAGTGAGACCCTGTTTCCAAAGAAAATAGGACTTGCTGTGTAGCTCAGAGGCAGAATGCCCCTGGGTTCAATCCCCAGTACCTGTCCCCCACCAAAAAAAAATGTAGGAAGCATTATAATCTTTAATGATCAAGTGATCAAGAAATAGAACTTAAAGTTAGGATATGAAGACAGAGGTTTAGGTGTATGTGAACTTGTGGTGTTTAAGAGCATATGCCACCCTGATCTTCTGCTATGGGTACCACCTAAAGGCCTCAGCTATAGCCCTCCTGTACCCTGCATTCATTCCAAGGTCACACATCTTGTAGGATGTTTTTAGGAAATAACTGAGCACAGCAGTGTAAAAATGGACTACCCCTTTCCTGCACCATGTGGATGTCTGCCTCAAAATGTCCCCATCAGTCTAGATGAAACTTTGCTAGAATTGTTGTGCAGTCTTCTTTCTGACCAATCTTCTTCCTTGTCCTTCACAGGAGTCAGGCATGCATTGTGGTCTGCAGGTTCCTTCCTGCCCCCTTTCTCCAGCAACCTCCCCTCTTTCCTATGTGTTTCCCACATAAATCTCACCGCATGGCTCATCCTGTTTTAGCAGCTACTTATTGGAGGATCTGAAGAAGTAGAGTAAACACTAGAAGAACTATTAGCAAATAATAACAATTGCATTCAAGTTGTACAATAGAGGGAAGTAAGCTGAGAACAAGAAGAACTATATTAAGTTAATCCTTGTGCCAAGTAGTAATAGGTGGTAAAATAATGTAACATAAATTGCTTTGCAACTATCACAAATACATTTTTTTGAATTTACATTTTTAAAAATTTCACTGTAGGAAACCTATGCACACAGAACACATAGAGAAAAATTCAACTCTAAAGTGGTAGATATCGCTGGGTATGGTGGCACATGCCTATAATCCCATTACTTGGGAGGCTGAGACAGGAGGATCACAGGTTCGAGGACAGCCTCAGCAATTGGTGAGACTCTCATCAACCTAGGGAGACCCAGTTTTAAAATAAAAATAAAATATGACTGGGGGTGTAACTTGGAGGTAGAATGCCTCTGGGTTCAATCCCTAGACAACCACACAAAAAATAAATAAATGGAAGGAGGGACGGAGGGAGGGAGGGAGGAAGGAAGGAAGGAAGGAAGGAAGGAAGGAAGGAAAGAAAGAAGGAAGGAAGGAAGGAGATATCAACAAACGAATAAATGAATCCATCATCCAGGCACAGTGGTGCATACCTATAATCCCAGTACTTAGGAGGTGAGACAGAAAGATCAAAGGTTCAAGGCCAGCCTCAGCAACTTAGTGAAACCCTCAGCAAATTAGCAAGACCCTGTTTCAAAATAAAAAATAGAATAGATCTGGGGGGGCTGAGCGTGGTGGCACACACTTGTAATCCCAGTACTTGGGAGGCTGAGACGGAGGATCACAAGTTCGCAGCTAGCCTCAGCTACTTAGTGAGGCCCTTCACAATTTAGTGAGACCCTGCTTCAAAATAAAGAATAAAATAGGACTGGGGTGTAGCTAGGAGGTGAAATGCCCCTGGGTTCAATCCCCAGTACCACAAAAAGAATAGGTCTGGGAATGTAGCTCAGAGGTGGAATGCTCCTGGATTCAACTCCCAGTACTCCCTAAAGAAAAAAAAAAAAAGGAAAAAGAATCTATAAATAACAGAAAACATAGATTAATTTTTTTTCAGTCAGGACTAAAACCCAAAATGTTTGTAATTTAATAGATATAAATGAAATAATCTTAGCTAAAAACAACCAACTGTGAAAGAAACAGAGACAGAGAAAAAAGCCAGTTGGATTACATGTCATTATTTTACTAAGAATTAGAAAATATATTAAGCATTCTTTTCTTCAGTTAGTTAGATAATAGTCTATCTATTGTCTTGTTATACTTTAAACAAAAATATCTTCTACATACTTATAAGTTCCAGCAAAATATTTATTATTTCCTTTATGAGTATTTTTAGTATACTTTTTAACTTTATGAATAGAATATAGAATTTCCTTATTACTATCCTTTTCCTTAGAATGATTTTAGAGCTTTATGTTCCCTTAGAGTTCTACTATGGTTGCATCATATAGATTTTATATACAATATTTAATATTTAAGGATTTTGTATTTTCACTTCATGGATTTTAAATATTTTGCATTTCCAGGTAGAAAGATGTGTTATATTTGTATCACTCCCCCAAAATTCATATGTTGAAACCTGACCCCCTAACGTGATGGCATTAGCAGGGCTTTTGGGAGGGAATTAGGTCATGAAAACAGAAGCTTCATAAGTGAAATTAGTACCCTGATAAAAAGAGACACAAGGCTTTTTCTTCACTCTCTTTGCGCTCCATCATGTAAGTGAACAATGGAAAGACAGTCATATACAAACCAGAAAGAAGACTGTTGCCAGACACCATATCTGCTACCATTTTGATACTGGACTTCCCAACCTCCAGACTGGGAGTAACAAATTTATGTTTTTTAAGCCATCTAGACTATGGCATTTCTGTTATATCAATTCAAACTAAGACACAGTTTAGTTTTCATTTTCTCATCTTGTTATAAAACTTTACTAAATTGTGATTACAGGATGTCATATGAACTGTTTTATGTAAGGAAGGCACTACATTTCAACTATCTCCAATGTATGAATTATGATTTGGGTGGTCTTTTTATTACTTGTTTGTATTTTTCTTTCATTTCAACCTTTTCTAGAATGAAAGGGAAAACTGATACTACAAGGATTAGAATGCAACCTGTCACAAGTTTCTCCCCTAGCTTTCACCTTCAAAACCTCAGCACCCTATTTATAGGACCCAAGCAAAAATAAAAGAGTATCCATAACCAAGACACTACCACATTATAGAAAGCCACTGAGATCACAAAAATTGTCATGAGCTAGAAGTCAATAAGATTACAAACTTGCACTGGGAAAACCACAGACTTCATGGACAAAAAGCAGAAGTAGAAAAGACATGGAATTTACCTCACTTCTGCCTTCCAAATGCCACACGATTGTCTCCAATTATTAGAACCCACATCTTATCCAGGATTTTATATGCAAGGGCATCTAAAATATATAGTTTTATTGTATCATTTTCTTTAATGTTTATAGGGCTGCTTAAAGAAGGATGGACATCATGTTCTATTGTAATATATCATATCTAACAGCTCACTCCTTCAAAACATACTCAAAGTCTAATCAATAATGTTAGTGTGCTCCCATCTAACATGATTCAACTACTCTGTCACTGAGGAAAGCATATTTATTCTCTTTCCAAAGTAGAAACCCAGGGTCCCAATGGTCACTATATTCATGTCTAGGGGATCATTATTTTTTGCTAGATTAGGCTCAATTATACTCTTCTTCAACCAATATGAAAACTATATAGCTAATAAATGTGCCTTATGTAAGGCAAGTGGGAAAAAGGAAATTGGAAAGTATAGGTTACATAAAAGAAAGAGTGATAGATCAATAGATAGCTATCAAAGTAAGGAAGAGGAAATATGTAACTTTTCCATCATTTGTATAATAGTTATATAAGACCATAGTTGTATTTGTGTTAATATCTTCCTCTCTGCACTACCCAATTCTATGTTTCACTACATCCAAATACTTCAAACTGACCCCAAACTTCATTTGTGTGATGATCAATTCATAGATACTTCACAGGAACCAGGGTGTATCATACCTCTGGTCACTTATTTCCATAAGAACATCTGATACTCTAATATGAGAATCAGATTTCTATCCACTGGGAGAAACTACATTCCTGCCTGTCCTTCAAATTTACTTCTGAGTGAGATTGTGTTCAGTCCACTTCTGGGTGTGTCTCCTAAAGTTATCTCCTACCTTGGACATCTGGTCACAGTAAACTCCTGAAGAGCCTGTACCTGTGACTTGAGGAACAGGTGGCAATGCTATTCACTGCCATAGCTACCAATTCTGGTGGAACAATGTTCCTCCAACAGAGCAGAGGTGCTTAGGCTATTCCCACTCTTTTTTCCTCTAAATTAATAATTTGTTTTTGCTCTAATCTGAAACCTCCTTATTATGCTGGCTATTCCTTTCTAGGCTCTTTTGATATTTTGGGGAATGGCTGGAACACTATGCAAAAATATCTCAAAATCTTGGGCCAGTGTGGTGGCGCATGCATATAATCCCAACATTGGGAGACTGAGACAGGAGGAGCGAAGGTTTGAGCCCAGGTTCAGCAACTTAGTAAGACCCTGTTTTAAAATTTTTAAAAATTAAAAAAATAAAAAGGGATGGGGGTGTAGTAGAGGTAGAATGCCCCTGGGTTCAGTCCCCAGTACCAAAGACACAAAAATAAAAGCAAAAAATCCTTAAGATCTTTGATACATATTTCTCACAGGGAGATAAAATAATTAAAAATTAAAATTTTCTGTTTAGAGCCGGGCGTGGTGGCGCACGCTTGTAATCCCAGTACTTTGGGAGGCAGAGACCGGAGGATCCGGGTTCGCGGCCAGCCTCAGCGCGCTCTCTCTCTCTCTCTCTCTCTCTCTCTGTACTTAGTGAGGCCCTCCGCAACTTCGTGAGACCTGGTTTCAAAATAAAGTATAAAAAATAGGGCCGGGGGTGTAGCGCGGAGGTAGAATGCCCCTGGGTTCAATCCCCGGTACCGCAAAAAAAAAAAAAAAAAAAAAAATTCTGTTTAGTCAGTGATCTCTCAAGAGCTGAAGAAACATGAATCAACTTTGCAAATCCAATATTTTAAGTGAATAAATAAAACCCAATTTTGTCATTTAAGCTTACATGGTTCTATGGTGTGATATTTTGAATAAGTTCTAGCATGTACTGGAGACATGTCTGAAGTAGCCAGATTATCTTCTGATTATTATCTCAAAAGAATTGGAGTACTAAGCTGAGAGCACATGGTCTCAAAAATGTTCCATTAAAAACACTTCTATAAAATCTACCACATGGGTGGTGGTATTGAAATGCTAAATCCATTCATTGTTTTACTATTTGATTAATTTAGATTCAGCTTGTCAATAGCAATAGTTTAGTCACATAAGGATGCTAATAAATAAAAAATGCTGTGATGAGCCTGTATAGATAGTGAGTTATTTTCTTAGAGCAAATTAAATGTTAGAGTGACTCACATGTTGAACTTTAAAAAGATAATATATATTTTAATGAAATTAAACTGCTACAGGTTCAAGTGGAAAATGTCAAAATATATTTCAAACAGAGCATAATGGAAATTATAATAGTAGAAGCTAACATATACATGTAAACATTAGAATTTTATCTTTTTTTGGCATTAATTAAATGTAATGGCCTTTTATAAAAATTAAGAGGAAACATTCTTAATGATAATGAACAGCCTTACATAATAATAATTAATGACACATTTGTGTATCCAATGAATTGCTTCACCCTCACTAATATGAATTCTTGAAATTTCCTCCTGAGGAAGCATTTTTAAAGCAGTCACTTAAGGCTCAATGTTTTTACTAGACCTGAAAAAAATAAGTGACCTTATGACCTTTAGAACTTAATAGGATGCAATCATGTGGAATGTAAGATTCATAAAAAAATGAAGGTTGTAAGAATAAGTGGCTTATTTTCATCTAATGAATACTGAAAAGCGTGTTGTAAATATCCCAATTCCTTTCTTACTATGTAAATCTCTCATATAAAACAAGGTTGCTGTCTGTGTAGGCTGGCATGCAATTGCGCCTTTCTTTAGTAGCAGCATCTGCATCCAAGGGCACACTAACACCCTTTTTTTCCTTTTTCAATGTCCTCTGGTGCTAATTGAAGATTTTTGTGATGAGCTTTGAATGTGCAGGAAATGCCCGGTAGGAGTCCAGACATTTGCAAATGGAATTTCTGGCTAGCTTCTTATTCACTATCTATCCTAGCATTTAAGCTTTATTCATATGAAACTTAAATCCCCTCTATGTTCTTTAAATCATTATTTGCCAGTTTTAAAACTAAATATATAATAATCTGAAATATGTGATTTTAATATATTTTGTCACTGACTCAATGGATGGCACAAAGTTGAAATATAAAAATAGAAAACAATAAGATGCTTCTTTCAGGGAAAGGCTTCAAGGTCATGACATTTTTTTATGTGGCGATTTTCATTACAATCATTAATATATTGTATTTTAAATTAGTTACCTTTCATTGCAATATAAACCTTTCCATTGTTATTGAAAGAATAAAATATCTGAATTGAAAGGACTGTATTTTTAGAGCTTTTCTTTTTCAGAACTGTCATGTAATGCAGCCATCCATAATAAGCTACCATGAGTGCTAGTAAAACAAAGAGCTCCTACATCATTTAAAATCACAAAGAATGTGCGTCTCTGTAAGAGACAGAGGAAGAACAAAGGGTTCACTATTATCAAAGGCACAAGGATGTGATGGGAGAGGGAACTGAGACGGGGTGGGCAAGGGCAGGGAAGATAAAGAATAAATACATGAGAAGTAGAGCAGGTTCATTATGGTTGGTCAGATTACTGCAGACTCACCAGTTTTTCTGGCTTCTGTCCCTACAGGTTATCATAAGCAGTGTTTACTAAACTATGGGATATTATGAGTAATCAGAGTCCCTCTACTAGTTGCATACAATCTAAATGAAATATCAATGAATCCTCAACAAATCAATAAGTTGACAAATTAGCAAGTCAATAAATTGACCACTGTTGTGGGTAGGGCATTTGCTAACTATGAAAACAAAAGTCCACAGTCTGACATTGATGGCAGTATGCAAAGTGGAATTCCCAATAGTATTATTGAAAGCATAGCTTCCCAGAGTGGTCATGCTAAATGAAAACACACATTTGAATTTTCTTAAATTGTAGGAAGAACACTTATCATGAGTTCTACCATCTTAAAGTTTTAAGTGCACAGTTTAGTATTGTACATCAGATCTCTAGAACATATTTACCTTACGTAATGGTTCGGATTTGGAATGTGACTCTAGCTCTCACAGAAACAAGGCACCAATGTTGGAAGCAGGGCTTGGTTGCTAAGGAGGGGTCTCTGGGGGTGTGGCCTGGGGGATTATGTATTGGTCCCTCCTCTCTCTGCTCTCTCTCTCTCTCTTGTTTCCAGCCTCCATGATGTGAGAGCCAAGCCTTGTGTTCTCCCTCTCTCCACTTCCTCTGCCATGCCCTGAGATCCCCGGTCCCTGGCCTCACATGGACTGTACCCAAAAATCCCCAAGGAAACCATGAGCAAATAAATCTTTCTTCCTCTAAGTTGTGTGGTTGGTTCTTTGGGTTATAGCAGTGAGAATGTTGAGACACCTTGCATAACTGATACTTTTTTCTTTTTAAACAGAAAAGGAAAGTTTGTTGTTGTTTTATTTCTTGTTTGTTTTTATTAAGGACAATATTAGGGACAGCTAGAAAAGTCATATGCATTTTAAAATAACTACACAAGGCCTAAAACCATCAGAGTAATCTTTTTTTGCACTTTGTCATATAGTACTACCTAAAGCTTAGTTGGCTTTATTTCTTTGATTTGTCTTAAAACTATGACCTCCTGTTCATTTTTTAACACTGCGTTTCTAGTTCAGGTTTTTTTTTTATCACTTAGTAATCTATGAGAGTGGCCTGATTTGCCTGGCTAGGGACTATTAATATCAAAGCCATACTTTTCAATACAAATTGAGCATACTTTCTTTAGTTTAAAGATAATCAACCAACTCTTTTTTAACAACTTGTGGGACTCTGAAAAAATGTTCTTCAAATTGTGCCACATTCATCTTTCCAGCAGCTTCTCCTCTTGTTCTTGATTTCATTATAGCTGGAAAGGACTGATCTTAAGCAGAGATATGAAGAACATTGAAAGTTATAATCTGTGGCCTCCCATTCTATGTCCAGGCTCCTAATCCCATAGGTTTTGAATTAGAGCCTCACAAAACCCTAATTCAGTGTCTGGCTAATTATGGATTCACATGGAAAATCAAAGTGATAGGACAAACATCTATTAATCCATAAGTATTGAAAAATTCCAAGATGACAGTAAAAAAAATTCAGATTTTTCCCCCAATCATTTAGTAATTTCATTATAGATGCTATTATGGTTTGGATCTTAAATGTCCCCCAAAGGTCCATATGCTAAAGCTGGGTCACCAGCCTGTGACACTATTAGGAGGAGGTAGAAGCTGTAGGAGGTGGGACTGCTGGAAGTGTGTCCTGGAAGGGGTATCAGGACCCCAGCCCTGCCTTTCTCTCTCTCTGTTTCCTGGTCACCAAGAAGTATGCAGCCCATCTGCCACGTGCTCCTGCCATGACATGCTGTGCCACCACAGGTCCAAAGCAACAGGGCCAGGCATTCATGGACTGAGACTCTGACCCAGCATAACAGACATCACCAAAGAATATTTGGTGATTTTGCTTCACACAATAGAGAAGCATTGTTTATAAACCATCTCATTTTCAATCCCAAATTTGTGAGACATTTTCCAGCCAGTCATGCCTCAAAACTCCTTAGGTTCTGAATATATATACTAGAGCCTATTTACTTATAAGAGTTTTGCTTACTTATTTGAATTTATTTATTGAACCAATAAATTCTGGTTAACAACATTGCATAGATAATGACTATCCTAGTGGCCTATTATCTATTTCCCAAGAGGTCTAGTTATGTTGACAAGGAGATTAGACCAGGCCACCTGCCTTCTTTTCTTTTCCTAGGACCAATTCCCAGTAAATGAGATGAAACTGGATCACAGGTCAGTTGATTCAACTCCTTCCTTGCAAACTTACAACTCCTAAAAAAAAAACTGAAGTGTGTGAACACAATGTACTTTAAAAAAAGCCTTGTTATAACTTTTTGATCAGACTTTAATACATAAGTGGAGGGTTATTTTGTATTGGGATTATTTGGAGGTTGTTTTTACCCAGGATACAATGCATTCTGGGGGAAAGTACTCATTTTGCTAATTCCTAAATGCTCATTTCAAGATTCAGAGAGGATCCAAGTATGGTGGTGCATGCCTGTAATCCCAGTACTTGGGAGGCTGAGAAAGGAGGATCGCAGGATCGAGGACAGTCTTAGCAACTTAGCGAGACTCTCAGCAACTTAGCAAGATCGTGTTTCAAAACAAAAAAAATTAAAAAGAGATGGGGTATACCTCAGAGGTAGAATTCCTCTGGGCTCAATCCCCAGTACCACAAAAAGAAACAAAGAAAAAAGGAAGGAAGGAAGGAAGGAAGGAAGGAAGGAAGGAAGGAAAATTCATAGAAGAAAATAATAGGTGAATCATCATAGCAACAACTCTTTCACTAATCTGGGAGCTGCAAAGTTTCTGTATATGTGAAGTTGTATCGAAACCTATGAAAGTACCTGAGAAATAAGATGGTTGCCTATGTACGTGTACTACCATGTATATGTGATCCTGCTTTCATTTTTTTCACTGATATGGTCGAATTGGAAGTAAATACAATAAGAAAAGCAACCTGAGTTGTGGCAGCCTGTAAAGAATGTTTGATATACTTCTATACAAATAGCCAATGAAAACAAGCAAAAAGAAAAAGTTCAACATCACTAGCCATCAGAAAGTGGGAAAAATCAAAACCCCAATGAGATAGCATCTCACCCCAGTCAGAACAGCTAACAGCAAAAAGCAAAAGTAAAGACAGTGAAAATACAAAAAAGTAAAGACAGTGAAAAGAAAACGAACTGATACACTATTGGGAATATAACTTAGAATATGCATTTTGGAGAACAGTATGAAAGTCCCCCTAAAAACTAAAAATAGATCTACCATGTGATACATGATCCCATTTCTGTGTATATATCCAAATGAAATAAAATCAGCTTATCTAAGAAATATCTGAACTTTCACATTTATTGCAACACTATTCACAATAACCAAGACATGGGATCAACCAAGGTGTCCATTGGCAGATGAATGGATAAAGAAAATGTGGCATTTATGTGCAACAGAATATTACTCAGTCTTAAAGAAGAAAGAAATTCTGTCATTTGCAGCAAAATAGATGGAACTGGAGGACATTCTGTTATGTAAAATAAGCCAAAGAGAAAACCAAATATTGCATGTCCTCACTCATGTGGAAACTAAAAAAATTTGATCTTAAAGAAGACAGTAGAATAGTGATTACCAGAGGTTAGGAAGGGTATGGGGGAGCAAGATAAAAGGACATTGAATAACAAGTACTGAAATTCACTTAGATGTGACTAATACGTTCCTATAGCACAGTAGAGTGTTTATAGTTTTCAACAACCTATTATATTTTTTATTAAAAAAAGACTAAATCATGTGTGGTAGTGCACACTTATAATCCCAGTACTTAAGACTAAGACAGGAGGATCACAGGTTCAAGGCCAGCCTCAGCAATTTAGCAAGGCCCTCGGCAACTTAATGAGACCTGTTTCAAAATAAAAAATAAAATAGGGCTGGGTGTGTAGTACAGAGGTAAAACACCCCCAGGTTTAATTGCTAGTACCAAAAAAAAAAAAGAAAACCACTCCCTCACAACAACAACAAACAGACAAACAAAAAACTAGAGAGGAGTTTAAAGCCTACAAACACAATAAATGGTAAATATATAAAAATAAAAATTATACTGATTTGATCATTATATGATGTCTACGTGTATTAAATTAGCACATTATACTTTATGAATATGCAAAATTTTTGTGTCAATTAAAAAGAAAAAATAAAATAAAAATGTTCTAAAATTTTTTAATAAATTATGAGTCAAACTCCCAAAAAGAAAGAATCAGAGAATCTCTTATCCCTGCTGCCATCTGTAAAGAAAATTTTTCTTTTTTGTTTATTGTTTTTGCTACTGGAGGCTGTACCCAGGGGCATTCTACCTCTGAGCTATATCCCAGAGCCATTTTATTTTCTATTTTGAGACAGGGTCTTGCTAAATTACTGAGGCTGGCTTTGAACTTGCAATCCTTCTGTCTCAGCCTCCCTAGTACTGGGATTACAGGTGTGTACCACGATGACCAGCTAAAAGTTTGATATTCTTTTTATTTTATTTTTTTGTGGGACTGAGGATTGAACCCAGGGGTATTCTATCTCTGAGCTACACCCCCAGCATTTTCTTGTTTATTTTTTGAAACAGTCTCGCTATGTTGCTGAGACTGGTCTCAAACCTCTCTTCTCTTCTCTCTCTCTCTCTCTCTCTCTCTCTCTCTCTCTCTCTCCCCCCTCCCTCCCTCCCTCCCTTTCTCTCTCTAACTCTAGCCTAAACATGAGACAAACATCCTACAAACCTATTTTTAAACATTCTACAAAACCCCTGACCAATACTCCTCAGAACTGTCAAGGTCATCAAAACCAGGAAAGTCTGAGAAACTATCCCAGAATAGAGATGGCTTAAGACACATGATGCCTAAATGTAATATTGTATCCTGAACAGAGTCCTGGGACAGAAGAAGTAAAGTTGAGGGAAGAAAAAAACCTGGTAAAATACAAATAAACAGGGGAGTTTAGTGATAGCATGCCAATGTTGTTTGGTTCTGTAATTGTGAAAAATGTACTATAGAAATGTAACAAACTAGAGTATAAGGCATATAAAAACACTACCCTAATTTGTAACTTTTTGAAAAATGTAAAACCATTTTAAATGTAAAATTTCAAAAATTGTTAGTACACACACACACAAGAGATCTGGAATGTAGAGACCCAAATGACAACTACAGTTAAGACATCCAGGCTCCAGGTAGCCATTCTTTATAAAAATAACTCATAACTTCTACCTCTTTGCCAAATGGGATCTTCTCTAAGTGTACTCTGCAGCAAACTGAGGTACCATTAAGTTCTATTAATCACCAACTCCACTTTCAAAATAAAAGCAATCTGTTAGTATCTGGGCTCCTCAGGAAAAGACATGTGTGTCATAAAAGAAACAAATGAATATGAATATGAATTGAATCAATATGCCCAGAGAAATTGATCCCCAATATTAAAATTTTTATTTTTATCTTCTATGCATCTAGTTAAACTTCATTAGAGAAAGGAACCCAATCTCAATCTTATGAAACCCCATTTCAAACCCCAACTTTATGAACACAGGTCACCTTTCAGTGCAGAGCCATTTCTTTCTCTTCAGTCTCATACTGAAAGCTATTTTGCATTTTCAAATTAAAAAAATATATATTCATTTAATGTTCACTCTTCCCAAAGATAAACATTTGCTACATTTCAGGAGTGATAACGTGTAGAAGTCAGCAAAGACACCCTGAGGCTGGTGGCAGAGGGTCTGGCAGGCTCGCTCTCCAGCTGAATAATGTGCCCAGAGACCCCCACGTGGGGTCTTAATTCAAATCCATGCCTCAGCAAAACTATAAATGTCTCTGTGGCACATTCTGTCGGGGTTTTCTATTAGTTGGAGCTAAAATATTAATCTGAGAAAGAGTCCTACTGTCTTTTGTAGCTACAGTATTGTTCAATAGGATTAATAGAATTGAAACCAAGCTTCTAATCTTAATGCATTTCAACAACACTGGCTTTCTTATTTTTCTTCTAATTATTATTACTATAGTATTATTACTATAGAGAATAATACTAAATAATAAATAATAAAATGAACTATGTCCTACATGCTCCCTTTCCATTCGCCTAAGAACAGTCTTCCGAGTGAGTGTGGAGGGGAAGGGGGCGAGTGAGACCAGCAGCAGGTCCTCACGGGGTCATGGGTAGAGTTACCTGCAGACCTCCCTGCTCCTTACACATTCCACCGTGCGGCACAGCAGTACTGGTGTTACAGTACTACACCGTTTTCCAGGATAATAGCCACAGTAAACCTAATTATGTTTCAGTCTCATTTTAATACCATTTCATTATAAAGATAATTTACTAGTTAAAACGTAGGAGAATAAAAGTGCATTTACTTTGGCATATCTGTAGCTCTCATCTTAATTGATCTAGTGTTAGTATTCCACAGGTTTAACCTCTCCTTCCTACCTAAAATTCTCTCTTTCCTAAATGTATATAAATATTTATGCAACACCCAGCCTCAGCTCTGCAGCTTGCTCATTGTGCTTTATGCTTACATCCTATTCTTTTGCAACCAGCATTTTTGCAGGAATCTTCTTACTCGCACTTGCCCATTTTATGAAGTAATGTAGCATTTACTTGGAATCACTCATGATCTGCAATTATAAAGTGGTAAATAAACTAATGGGTATCATGTGACACTTTAGAGTAAACAAAACAGATTGACTCCTCTATTTATAATATGGTTTCTGTCTCAATTGCTTGGACAGCTATATTTAATATTATGAAATCAAAGAGAAAAGATCATCAAGGACACAACTGTAACCTAGCAATTGTCTTTTACCATGACTATTCTCATCAAAAATGTGTAATGATAACCAATCTGAAATATTTTCACTGTTACATTTAGAGAGAAGGAAAAAGTACCTTTATTTTTTCATTAATTTATTATGGTTTATGATAGAGTATAACCCAAAACATAAACTTTAAAATGCCCAACCAATGTTTGTATGCATTTTCTTAATTATAACTTTATACAGATTTTCTTCATGTTATAAAAGAACATAAAGGTATAAGTGCATCGGTTGCTGCTAAGCTGATTTAGGTCCTCAGCATCTACAAATTTCTTCCAAAGTGTGCCTTCTGTAACACCAGTGTCATCCTGTAACCACAGCACTGAACACCTTCTTATCCTTAGATGGAAAAGTCTATTTACCAGATTCTGACAGCACAGGCTCTTCCCTAAATGAGTATTTGATTACCTCTCTGGTCCATGACTTAAACTTCAAGCTACAACCATTCCATAATCTTCACAGACTTTTTCATGTGTCAATTACTTCCTGTGTCCACACCGAGGCAATGGTTATTAGTTTTTCTCTGTGCTACTCAGGGCCCACTTTCTGCTTCTCTCCAGAATACATACCCATTCATCGACCTATTTATATGTCAAGACTAAGTATACAATCTATGTATTTGTTTTATATGACATATTCCTACAGAGATATAATTAAGGGAATAAATACCTTGACATAACTAATCCATATACTCTGGTTTTCATTTAGAGTCAATGGAGACTGTTGACTAAACCCAACAGGAAGATAAGAGTCTGAGAAATCCAGGCAGGAGCATGGTGGCTAAGTGTGGAGAGTAAGTCTAGAGGGGCAAACGATATATATCCAGGTCAATATATAAAATCTGGCCTTTGTACTTGACCAGGACTTAACTTTTAAATAAATAAGAATGGTAAAACTTTACCATATACTTTTAAAATCTGCCAATGTAAACTGAGACATTTTAAGCATAAGGTGTAGAAAATTTTCTCCCTTGACAGAACAAATGAAAATAACACAAATATGATTTAGAAGTTAATCGACATTTAAATAAGAAAAAAAGAATTATTTTTTGGAAAACACTGCAGAATATTCTTTACAAAGAAGTCTCAATAAATGAGGAAAATTTGTTGGACTATAGTTTTCTTTTTGGTCTTAACAAATTCTGTGTTTTCAGTTTTGTTATATATATATAAACCTATAATTATTATTATCATTGTTCATTTAGGCCAATCATGATTTGTCACTTGGAACTAAAAAATTTCGGCTTCAGAAAAAAATTAAAGCCAGAAAAGTTGGAGTGGGTGCTTAATGGGTAAGCAACTGGTGTATCAGCTGTAACCATTAAATACTTAATGTTCCTAGAGTATCTTAGTGTTCCTAGTATCTCTTATTTCAGTTAAATACAAAACTGAAAAAAACTTATTATGACACCATCATTATAATAATACCTTCTGCTTTAAACATTGTTCTAAATTGTCTCAGAGTAAAGAATATATAACAGGAAGTAACAATATGTGGTTAGTAGTTATTAATGTGAAAAAATACTTGAAAGTTCAGCTAAAAAGTACTTCACAGAATTTCCTCCCTTTATGGGCTAATGCTTCACCATGTCTCGTCTGCTGAGCTGTCACTGGGTCGACATTTGTTAAATATGAGTCCCTGAGTCTGGTTCCAGTGTATGCTATGGCCTGCCATCTGCCCATCATTTACTTCTGCTTATTAGAACTACAAGCACTGGACAAAATGCAAAAACAGCTACCAGGGATCCTGAAAGAAATAAAGGCAAAACAGCTGGGGAAAGATGTCAAAACACAGATAAATGGCCTGCATGGAGGTGAGCTTCCTACTTCTGTTTCTCTCCTCTGGACTTTGTCCCAAGAGAAAGGGGCACCATGAACAGATGCACAGCAGCATGAACACACTAGAGATAAAATCTCAAGAGAAACCCAGGCTGTGTTTTCAGACAGAGCAGGAAAAGGGTCTCCTGTAGGCTGTAGAATGTGGCTGGATTTCTTTAGAGGAAAGGGCCAAAGAAGGAGTTTCCAAAGAAGGAGTTGCCTAATCCTATATTATTCATGCTTAGGACAGATCCAAATCAGCATAAACAAAAACTTAAAGAACTGAACTGAGATTTAAATCACTGTACAGAGAAGACAATTCACAATTTAGGATTGCAGGATAACCTGTTGGACTTTCTGTTAATATAAAAACATCAAATTTCTCCAGGATAGTGGAACAGGACTTGGAGACTACAGAATATCATATTCACAACATCCAGATACATGTCAAAATTATTCAATGTACAAAGAACTATTAAAATTCAACAGATTCTCATGGGAAAATATCATCAACAGATGCCAACCCCGAGTCAACTGTGATGGTGGAACAATCAAACTTTAAATCCATTATAAAATCATGTTTCATAGAGTAAATAAAAATAAACTTGAAATGTCTAAAAAATGGGAACTTTCAGGAAACTATAAAAACATACAATGGCTAAAATAAAAAATAGATTGGCTTAACAGCAGGTTATAAATTTTAGAAGAAAGACTTACTATATGTGTAAGTATATCAATATGATTTATCCTATTTGAGGAACAAAGAGAAAAACAAAAATGGAAAAAAAAGTGAACAGAAACTGAAGAGCCTACGGAACTATAAAAACATGTCAAACACATATAATTAGAGTCCCAGAAAAGAGGAAAAAGAGATCAAGACGTACATGGTATGCAAATAAATAATGGGTATAAATGTTCCCAACTCTGAAAACACAGAAATTTATAGATTCAGGACACTCAACAAACTTAAGCAGGATAAACTTAAGGAAAAAAATACCTTTTATGTACATCATAATCAAGTCAGTTGAAATCAAAGTTAAAATATTTGAAAGCAGCTAAAGGAAACTGCATCTTACATATAAAGGTACAATTAACTTTGCAAATGGCTATGAATTTCTAATTGGAAATCATGGCGGTCAGAAGACTGAGGGACAGCATGTTTAAGTCATTAAAACACAATAACTTTTCTTCAAAAGAAAAATATGCAAATATATCCTTTAGTAAGGAATGAAAATAAACTACAGGTTCAGATGAAAGAATGGTTAGAAAACTGTTCCCGAGGTTCAGTCTTACAAGAAATACTAAAGGAAGGAAGGTTTTCAGTCTGAGAGGAAATAATACTAAAATAAACTTTATTTTTCAAAAATAAAAGAAGTCCAATAGATAGAGAAATATCAGGGTAAATGTAAAAGACATATTTCATGTAGCTTAAAAAATATGTTTAACATTAAAACAAAATGCTCTGGTGTGGTTTTCTATATACAGAGATATAGCACATATAAATCTATGACATAAGAAACAATCAGGTGATACCTACATGTTTACAAGTCTCTTCATCAGACTATAAAAGTTTAGGTATGCATCTACTGATCCACAGAACAACCACTAAAAAACATGTATGATGACATGTAGCATGAAAATCAATATATTAATTAAAATAAAATACTTATTACAAATGAAATATTTATTACAAAAGAAGGAAGAAAATTCAGAATAGAGAAATAATGACAGAGGGAAAAAACAGAAAATACATAATGAAATGGTAGATCAAAATCCAAATATATCAAATATTATATTAAATCATAATGATATAAACATCCAAATAAAAGGCAAGCTACGACAGATTTAAAAAAAGTAAGAATAGAAAAGCATAGGTCTTAGCTGACAATTTAAATCTATAAAATAAACTATAAGATACCTTATACCTATAAAAATTGAAATTAAATGGACAGAAATAAAGACACAATGCAAAGAGGAAACAAAAGAAGACTACATAGCTCTTTTATTATCTATAACAATAGATTTTGAGGCCAAATGTCTTCTAAGAGATAGAGAGGAATTGTTCTATATGATAAAAGAAACAAAGTCATCTGAAAGATTGATTATTTTAAATGAATCTCTGCCTAATAATAGAGTCTCAACATCTACTGAACAAAAATAGACAGTCTGCAATCAAGGAAAGAGATTTTAATATTTCTCTCTTGGAAAGTAATAGAACTAGACAAAAAATCAGTAAAAATATAACAGATATGAAGAACACAACAAACCACTTTGATCTATAACAACATTCACCAAGGCAATCTATATACCAGGAAATAAAACAAGTCTCACTAAATTTATGATTCTCTTTCTGCAATAAAATTAAATTAGAAAGTAATGAAAATTGTAAAATAAATTAAGAAATAGAAATTAGAAATCAAAACCCATCTTGAGAAAAATATTTGGGATTTAAACAACACACTTCTAAATAATTCAGAGATCAAATGTGATATCACAAAGAAAATTTGAATCATAATGAAGCTATACCATGTCAAAATTTTTGGAATGTATCTAAAATGGGTTTAGCAGAAAACTTTTACTGTTAAATACGTATAAGAGAAAAAAAGATAAAAAATTAATGACCCAAGTTTCACTTAAGAACTGAAGAAGAATAATACAAAGTTAAAGTAGGTAAAGGATGTTACACAAAAAATAAATAAGTAAATAAAGATATAAATAAATAAATATATAACTAAATAAGAGAAAAGAAAAGAGCAAAAATAAAAGGAATAGAAAAACTAATTTGGGAAAATTAGCAGAGATTAACTGATTCTTTAAAAAGATCAACAGTATTGACAAACCATTAACTAAACTTATCAATCATCAATATTAGTAATGGAAAGATATTATTATGATAGATCCCACAGTAATCAAAGGGATCATAAGAGAGTCTCCTGAAAAACTAAGTATCAACAAACTTAACATATTAGAAAGAATGAAAAATATCTTGAATACAACAAACCCAGAGACAAAATAATAAAAAGGGAAATTCAGAGTGATATCGTTCATGAATAATCCTCAGCAAAGTATTAGCAAATTAAATTCAACTATATGCAAAACAGATACTGTAATAAAATTAGGGTTTATCTTCGGAATGCAGAGCTGACATAACACCAAATTATCATTCAATGGACTTCAATGTACTAACAAAGAAAAAGAAGATGAAAAGATAAATGATCAGTTCAATAAAAATAGGAAAAGGAACTGGGCGTGGTGGCGCATGCTTGTAATCCCAGTACTTTGGGAGGCGGAGACCGGAGGATCCGGGTTCGCGACCAGCCTCAGCTCTCTCTGTCTCTCTCTCTCTCTCTCTCTCTCTCTCTACCTAGTGAGGCCCTCCGCAACTTCATGAGACCTGGTTTCAAAATAAAGTATAAAAAAAAATAGGGCCGGGGTGTAGCGCGGAGGTAGAACGCCCCTGTGTTCAATCCCCAGTACGGCAAAAAAAAAAAAAAAAAAAAAAAACAGGAAAAGGTTTTAGAAAAAATTATTACTGATTCATGAAAAACCTAGGAATAATAGAGAATTTCCTCAAACTTGATAAGGGGCATCTACGAAAAGCCTTCACCCAACATGACACTCTTGCCCTGAGGTACAGAACAGAGCAAAGATGCCACTTCCGCCACTTTCACTCAACATTGCAGCAAGTCAATTAAAAGAAATAAAATCCCTAAAGACTGGAAAGAAAGTCAAACTATTCATTCCTATATGGAGAAAATAAGATTATTATGTAAGCTATCCCAGGGAATCTATAGAATAATTACTGGAAATAATTTATTACAACAAGATTACAGAATTAAAGATTAACAAAGGAAAATAATTATATTTACATATATGCAGAAAAAATGGAAAATAAATTATAGAAAAGAAGCAATTTATAATAGTGCAAAAAAAGTACAAAATACTTTTCAATAACCTAGCAATAGCCTATGTTCCTTTTGAAATCTAGGACTTCTATGCCAAAAGTAGTAAACCATTGTTCAGAGATAACAAAGACCTTAAACAAACAAACAAGCAAACAAAAAAATTGAAGAGCTTAAGGTGTAGCTTAGTGGTAGAGCATTTGCCTGGAGTTCAATCTCTAGAGCTGCAGGGGAAAAATAAAGAGAAAGATGAAGCACATTCAGGGATTAAAATACTTAATATTTTAAAATGACAATTATCCTGAAAAGGAACTATATAAGCACATAATTTTTGTCAAACTTACAGCATATTTTTGCAAAAATTATCAGCTGATTTTAAAACTTATGTGTAAATGCAAAGGGCCTTAAATAGTCAAAACAATTATATATAATTATTTTAAAATGAACATAGTTGTTGAACTTACCTAGGCTGGTTTCAAGACTTACCATAAAGCTAGAGGAATCAATACAGTTTGGTGTAGGGACGAAGATAAACATATAAATCAATGGCACATCTCCAGAATTTGGAAACAGGCTTACATAGATGTGACTGGTTCCCAGCAAAGATACCAGGACAGCTCACAAGAATACAGAAAGCAATTCAACAGATGACACTGGATTGACTGCATATCCACATGGAAAAAACAAAAAGAACATCATTTTTACTAAAAAAATTAACTTGAAATAAATCACTGACCTAAATTCAATCTACAACACTGTAGGTATCTTAGATAAAAGAAAAAAAATCATAATCCTGGGGGAAATATATCTTCAGTAGAACTTAAAATGTGTAAAACATAAAATAAAAAGTCGATAAATTAGACTTCATTTAAATCAAGGTATATATGTTCTTTAGAAGACATCATAAGAAAATATAAGGCAAGTTATTATCTAAAAATTCAAAATACATATACTCAGAAAAGGACTTATATCCAGAACATATTCATAACTCTTCAGATTTCATCATACAAAAATTCAGCTGTCATGTAAGTACAAATTAAAATCACTGAATAATACCAATTACTGATTAGCTGAGCTAAAAGTGAGGAGATTGGTAAAATCAAATGTTCTTGAGGTTTTGTGCAACTGAAACATTCATACAATGCTGGAGGGAATTTGAAATGAGACCTACCACCTTGGACAGAAATCTAGAATTTCCTTAAAAAGCCAAGTACACACTTAGTAGCCCTTCAATTCCTAGGTAATTACCCCAGGGCAATGAAAATACATGTCTACAAGATTTGTACATGGATATTCTTAGAGACATTATTCATAATAGTTCCAAACTGGAAACAATTCATATGTCCATGGAAAAATATAAACAAATTGTGCATATTCATTTAATAGAATATTATGTAATGATTAAAATGAATTATTGATACACACAGTAATTTGGAATGAATATCAAAATTATTATGCTGAGTTAAAGTAAAAATAGCATGCATGCTGTATGATTCTTCTTATAAGATTTTAGAAACATGATCTGGACCAAAAGCATGTTTTTATCTAGAAATGGGGTTGAGAGGAATGCAATACAAAGGGCCATAAAGACATATGAAGA
The DNA here is from genome assembly GCA_004027185.1 of Glis glis. Lineage (NCBI taxonomy): Eukaryota > Metazoa > Chordata > Mammalia > Rodentia > Gliridae > Glis > Glis glis. The sequence continues at coordinate 24,597 of PVJS01008860.1, read as the reverse complement.
GGAAGGGGTGATGGGAATGTTCATTGTCTTGATCTTGATGACATACATGGATAGGTATGTATATACTTTATAACTGATCAGATCATACACTTTAAATATGTACAAGTTAATATACTTCAATTATACCTTCATAAAATTGAGACATATAGAAGATGTTTGACAGAAATAAATTGTGCGATGAATATCAAATGAATAAAATCATAGTCTTTTCCCTCATGGGGCTTTTAATCTCAAAGGGAAGATAATATCTATACCAAAATGTATAACAAAGCAAATTGAAATGTTTGCCAGGATAATGCAGCAAAATAAATAAAAGAATGAATGAATAAATAAATAAATGACTGCTTAAAGATGAAAGAATAGTTTACCTTTATTGAGGAAACTTTGACAGCTTAATTCAAGGAAAAGATGTGAGCTTTACCTTGATGTTTGGTAAAATTTTGAAGGCAATATTTTAAGATAGGGAGTCAAGCATGAATAGAGGGTACTTTGAATAAAGGTGTCAACAAAAATTCTCTAGGAAAGATTTTAAGGTAAAAAGGGAGGCTTTATAATAAGCAGTTTATAAACCAGGAGACACAGCCCTTTGTACAAAAAGATGTGCTCTGAAGGAACAAAGAGAGGGCTGGCCTATGTAGAGAAAGTCCCCGCCGAGGTTCCCACTCTAGTCAGCTATGCAAGGGAGGGACACAGGCTTCTGGGAAGCATTCAGTCCTGATTGGTTGATTATAGATCAAAGCCCATTGGTGAGGTATGAATGGCAAAATAAGCTGTTTATCTTGACTATTGAAACAGGAATGTGCCAGAGCAATTACCTCAAAGGTGCAGTTTGTTGCTCTTCCAGGAACACAGATCATATGTGACCACCACATCAGCCAAAGGCTACCAGACTCCACTTTGAATTTGGGTACTGTTAGCCACTTGGAACTCTTCTTGGAAATTCACCTTAACCCATTTTGTCCCATTTCCCAGATGTGGAACAACCATAAAAAATAAATTGAGCAACAAATATACCACTTATGGTAACTTTGAAAGAATATTTATTATGTTTGCAGAATTGAAAACTTGAGATTTAATAGGTTAAACTTCACAAAGAGAAGATCAGAGGCAAAACTATGACATGAGGGACAGGTGTGTGGTAATACTGCAGTCCTTGAGTATGGTATATTTATATGTCCAGTCTGGGAAAATGAGGACACGTCAGAAATATTTGTTTAAAAAACCACTATGACAATTTGTTTGGCAATGAATGCTTCCTAATATTTCCTCTATAAGCCATCTGTGTTATTAAAAACCACTTAGCTGAAAGGATGGTGTTAAGCATTTGGAAAGGGTAAGAATATTGGTGGTATGGATATGAGATATATAAGTAGTTACAAAAATCTTGGAAATCATTTAGTGTTAGGAAAGGGAGAGGTCATTTTGCTTTTGTTTTTGTTTTGACAAGGAAAGAAAAAGTTTAAAAAAAATTAAGATGATCCAGAAAATGGTAATGCCAAAGAGTTGGGGATTTAAGTGAAAACATTTGGTTTGGTAGGGAGAGGAGGTTTGGGGATGAATAGAGGGGATTTTGTAACATGTAGGTAAATAGTTTAGTAGAAACTTGAGGGAACAGCCAGAGTTAGGGATGCTTATTTGGGTATTATCTACATAGAATTCACATTTCAATATGGGGAATAAATATGGGAAATAGTGATAAAGATGAGTTTAGTTTCTTGTTTTGTTTTTCTTTCCCATTTCAATGTACTCCTAAATATAAGTGCAAAACTAAAATGGGAATTTTAGAGAAAATCCCCTATCATATTTCAAACAATTTTACTGAAAACAGTATTTCAAGGGTGCTGTCTTGGTCAAAATTCTCACTGCTATGATCCAAAACAATTGACCACACAATTTAGAGATAGGAAAATTCATTTGCTCAAAGGTTTTTAGAGATCTTGGGGTCCAGTCCGTGTGAAACCAAGTGTGCAGAGCTCAGGACATGATGGTGGGAAGGAGAGAGAGAGTGAAAGAGAGAGAGAGAGAGCGAGAGAGAGAGAGAGACAGAAAGAGAGAGAGAGAACACAAAGCTCTGCTCTCACATCTTAGAAACCAGAAGCAGAGAGAAAGCAGGGGGAGGAGAAGACCTTATATAATCCCCAAGGCCATATCCCCAGGGATCCCTCCTTATCAACCAAGTCCCACTTCCAACATTGCTACCTAGTTTCTGTGAGGGCTGGGGGGACAGTCTAAACCCAAGCCATTACAGTTGCTTTTGCTGAGATGTGTGCTTTTGAGAGCCACCTCCCAGCACGTCACCACTAGGTCATTCGTTGCTCCCTTTGCTTCATGGTTTCTCTCTGAATCACATAGTATCAGCATCTAAGTTCATGTCCATCATTACAACAGTGTGGGATTATGTTCAATACATCAGTATTCAGCATGGTACACTAATGGATGAGGTATTGTCAATGGCAACCAAAAGTATAAGATGCTTAATTAAAGCAAAAATCCTTCCATTCCATTCTTACGATGACCAGGTAAGACATTGTAAAATTTTGGTTCTGTTGAAATATCTACAAGAAAATAAAACACATAACCATCCCTTTGTAACATCTAGCTCATTTCAAAGTTAACCTACATAGGAAAAGAGAACTTAAAGAAACCACATCCTTTCCCTATCTGGTACCACACTAAGGAGAGGCTTACAGGCTAGAGGGTCCTTCCATTATTGTAGCATTCTTCAGAGCAGCACAGAGATTGATAGGATAAAATACATTTCCTGAGCTAGGCTATAACACTTTCAGATAATGCCTTACTCAATATAGAAACTCCTTGCAAAAACTGAACAATGTATCCCTTTATATACATGCGTACTGTCTTTAAAAGTGTACTTTTAATTAAGTTTATGTCAAAGATCTAGAAAAGGCTGAGCACTTAAAAATATTGTACAATATCCTGTATATATATGTCATTTCTGTCTTATTTCCCACCTAGATCCATATAATTCTTACAGTATGAAAGAGGGTTGAAAAGGAAATAGGATAAGAAAGTGACCTAGATGGTTTCACTTTAAAACAACAAAAGTACTTTAATATTCTTCAAATCATTACATTTCCATTAAGGTCTTGAGGGTATAGTAAAGAAAACCATAGCCATCTGCAACTAGCAATACAGAGTTCTGTCTCCAAGGACTTGAAACCACTTACAGTTTTTAATGCTGCAATTTAATCTTCACTAACCTAGACATCATCACTACTCAAAGGGGAGTTCTAAACTTCAAAACAATTTTCCAACTTATGAAACAGATATGGTTATAAAAAGACTGATTCACTTATTTCAAAAGTCACATTACCGCTTCAGAGCAGCTCAATTGCAAACCAGTGCGGGCAGGAATGTTGATTTACCTGGAAAAATGCATTACCCACTGTAGGGACAATCCTTCACAATGTTTACAAATAAATACACAGTATGCCCAAGTGTAACAATCACACATTCTTGCCAGTAGTGTATACATCCTTAAGAAGATAAATTGGAAAGTTTTTGTAATCTTGTTGGCACTATTAATGTACCATATTAAAAGTGAGTTATCATGCAAAAAACAAAAACAAATATCCAAAAACCCAGACTCTATGGTACTGTGTGCCTTGGCAAACAAATTTCCCTGGATCCCAATTGTCTTATTTTTAGGTAAATAAAGTAGCTTAGAGGATGCCAAACAGCATTTTCAATGACAACATTTACAATGCCCATGATTCTAAATTCCTTTCTGTACTAATATATAGACTTGGGTCCAAAGAATAAGACATCAACAGTACTACTAAATGATAGAGTTTGTATATTTTCATAAACTTTGCTACAAGGAAGAGAAGCAATATCACCAGCCCTGGGATAAATTTCTCAGCCATGATTTCCTCTTCATCAGCACTAGAGATTACTTCCTCTCTTCAGTTCTTTAGTCCTCATGGAAGGAAATCTCTGCTTCTTTCAGAAATGTCCCAACTCTTCCCCAGTGATGAAAATGACCTAGGAAATTTTTTTTTCTACATTTAACCTAATTTTATTCATGCTTGCCTCGGGATGGAGAACAGATCATTTGGTAAAAACATACAGTAAAAACAAAAAATGTCTTATCATGTACAACTTTTAAACTACAATAATAATGTACCCTTAATTACTACCATGCACACAAGTCTAACATTATAGTTTTTTTGAAAAATAAACACAATTTTAAATTGTGTTTCTAGGAGCATTTTATAATAAAGTAATTCCTAATTTTTCTTTGTAGATAGATCAAGCACCTCCAAAATACAAATTCCTATACACAGTGAGTGCTCAAATGGAGTTTTAGAAATTCAAGAAGAAATTCAAGAATTTTTAGAAATTCAAGAAGAATTTCAGGTCACTTCTTATTAATAACAGGAACAATCCAACAAAAAGATATAACAATAGTAAACATATATGCCCCAAATGTGGATGCACCCACATTTGTGAAACAAAGTCTTTGGGATATCAAGTCTCAAATAAACCCAAATATAATAATATTTGGAGACTCCAACACACCACTCACACCACTAGATTGATCTTTCAGACAAAAGATGAGTAAAGACTCTTCAGACCTAAATAACACTATAAGGCAAATGGACCTAGAAGACATACAGAATATTTTAACCAGCAACAGCTGAATATACATTCTTCTCGGTTGCTCATAGAACCTTCTCCAAAATAGACCACATCTTGGGCCATAAAGCAAGCACCAGCAAATACAAAAGATGTAGCATAATTCCCTGCATTTTCTCAGATCACAACAGAATGAAAGTAGAAATTAACAACAGGAAGACCAAAAGAAATTTCATAAATTCATGGAGACTGAATGATACACTCTTGAATGAGGACTGGATCAGAAAAGAAATAAGGGGAGAAATAAAGAAATTCCTGGAATTAAGTAAAAATAGATACATGATGTACAAAAATCTATGGGACACTTTGAAGGTGGTGTTAAGAGGAAATTTTACAGCACTGAGTGCCCAAATAAGGAAAACAGAAAGTCAACAAATAAACAGCCTAATGACACACCTCAAGGACCTAGAAAAACAGGAACAGTCAAATCCCAAAACTAGTAGAAGACAGGAGATAATTAAAATCAGAGCAGAAATCAATGAAATAGAGAATAAAAAACAATACAAAGGATCAGCAACAACAAAAAAAGCTGTCTCTTTGAAAAGATTAACAAGATTGATAAGCCCTAGGTAACCTAACCAAAAGAATCAACCCAAATTACTAAAATCAGAAATGAAAAAGGAGACATCACCACAGACAATGAAGAAATTCAGAGGATCATTAGAAACTATTTTGAAAACTTATATTCCAATAAACTGGAAAACACAGAAGAAATCTACAGATTTCTAGACACAAAAAACCTCCCTAAATTGAACCAAGAGGATATATAAAACCTAAATCAACCAATAGCAAGCAAAGAGATAGAATCAGGAATAAAAAGTTGGCCATCAAAGAAAAGCCCTGACCCAGATGGGTTTCCAGCTGAATTCTAAAAAACCTTTATATAAGAACTAAACCCAATACTTCACAAGATATTCTGTGAAATCAAAAGACATAGAATTCTTCCAAATTCCTTCTATGAGGCCAGTATCACATTAATACCAAAACCAGATAAAGACAGCTCAAGAAAAAAAAAATTACAGACCAATATCATTGATAAACTTAGATGCAAAAATTCTAAACAAAATACTAGTCATGTGCATTCAAAACCACATAAAAAAATTGTACATCATGACCAAGTTGGTTTCATCCCAGGAAAGCAAGGCTGGTTCAACATACACAAATCAATACATGTTATTGACCACATAAATAGAACTATGAACAAAAATTACATGATCATATCAATAGACATGCAAAAAGCATTCGACAAAATCCAACACCCATTCATGTTAAAAACACTACAGAAAATTGGAATAGAAGGAACATACCTCAACATCATTAAGGCAATATACAATAAACCCAAAGCCAACATACTGAATGGGGAAAAACTGCTGGAATTCCCTCTAAAATCAGTAACAAGACAAGGATGCCCACTATTACTACTCCTTTTCAATATAGTCCTTGAGACTCTTGCCAGAGCAATTAGACAAGAGAAGGATATCAAAGGAAATAAAATAGGAAAAGAAGAATTAAAATTATCTTTATTTGCAGATGACATGATCCTATATCTAGAAAACCAAAAAAACTCAACTAAAAGAGCTGATTAACAAATTCAGCAAAGTAGTGGGATACAAAATCAACATAAAAATCAGTAGATTTTTTATATGCCAACCATGAATCTGCTGAGAAAGAAATTCAGAAAACAATTCCATTCACAATATCCTCAAAAACAATAAAATATCTAGGTATAAACCTAACAAAGGAGGTAAAAGACATCTACAATGAAAATTATAAAACACTACAGAAAGAAATTGAAGGAAGATCTTCAAAGATGGAAAGATCTCCCTAGCTCTTAGATAGGCAAAATAAATATCAAAATGGCCATTCTACCAAAAGTGACTTACAGAGTCAATGCAATCCCTATCAAAATACCAATGTCATTCTTCACAGACCTAGAAAAATCAGTCATTAATTTCATATGGAGAAACAAAAGACCCAGAATAGCCAAAGCAATTCTCAGCAATAAGAACCATGTGGGAGGCATCACAATTCCTGACTTCAAACTATACTACAGTAATACTACATTAATACTATAGTACATTAATACTACATTAACAGTATTAATACAGTATTAATATTAATAGTATTAATACAGTATATCAATACTACAGTATACTACAGTAATACTACAGTAAAACTATAGTAATAAAAACAGCATGTTATTGGCACAAAAACAGACACATAGACCAATGAATCAGAATAGAAAATACAGAAAGAAATCCACAAACTTATAGCCAATTGATTTTCAACAATAGTGCCAGACACATTCATTGGAGAAAAGACAGCTTTTTCAACAAATGGTGTTGCAAAAACTGGATATCCATTTGTAGAAAATGGAACTAAACCCTTACCTCCCACCCTGCACAAGAGTCAACTCGAGATGGATCAAAGAACTGGAAGTTAGACCAGAGACGGTGAAGCTACTAGAGGAAGGCATAGGTTCAATACTCCAATATATTGGCACAGGCAGAAACTTCCTCAACAAGACCACCAAAGCCCAGGAAATTAAAACAAGAATAAATAAATGGGATAGCATTAAACTAAAAAGTTTCTGCACATCAAAAGAAACCATTAAGAGTCTAAAGAGAAAGCCTATGGAATGGGATAAGATCTTTGCAAGCTATACCTCCGAAAGAGGACTAATATCTAGAATATACAAAGAACTTAAAAGACTCTGTGCTAAACAAACAAATAACCCAATCAAGAGATGGGCAAATGAAATGAATAGATACTTTACAAAAGAAGAGACACAAATGGCCAATAGATATATGAAACAATGTTCAACATCATTAGCAATCAGGGAGATGCAAATCAAAACTACTCTGAGATTCCATCTAACCCCAATCAGAATGGCAATCATCAAGAAGTCAAATAACGACAAATGTTGGCAAGGATGTGGGGAAATAGGAACCCTTCTACACTGTTGGTGGGAGTGCAAATTAGTGCAGCCATTATGAAGATCAGTGTGGAGATTCCTTGGAAAACTGGGAATGGATCTACCATATGATCTGGCTATACCACTCCTGGGTATCTTCCCAAAGGGGTCAAAACCAGGGAATTACAGTTATATATGCATACCCATATTCATGGCAGCACAATTCACAATAGCCAAATTATAGAACCAACCTAGGTGTCCATCAAGAGATGAATGGATTACAAAATTGTGGGAAATACACACATGGAATTCTACTCATCAGTAAAGAAGAACAAAATTATATCATTTGCAAGAAAATGGAAAGACCTGGAGAACATTATGTTAGGTGAGATCAGCCAACCACAGAAAGTGAAGGGTCATATGTTTTCTCTCATATGTAGAAGCTAGGGAGTAATTGGGATACGAGAGGGACTCCAGATAAAGGAGGAGAAGCCTCAGTGGAACCAGGGAGGTGGGCTAAGGGAACAGGAAAGGGAAGACTGAGATTCATAAATGGAATTACTACCATCGACTATATATACATATATAAATATACCAATGTCAATCGCAGTACTCTGTATTGGGAAGGGGGGAAATGGGGGGACACCAAATGTTGAGTGCTTATATGTCAACATCAACATGATTTACATTATGATGTGAGATTATTATGCACCAATAAAAACACATAAAAAAGAAATTCAAGAAGTGTGTCTTTTTTATAGCTGAATTTGGATCCTGGATAACTTTCTCAAAATCTCTGAGACGAGACCATATCTACTATTAGTGACCAAGGAGACAATGTAGCTGTTGCTTAAGACTGTAGAATCTGGGGGTCTGATTAGCTCAAAATTCTTAATACATCTTGTAAAGTATTTTTCATATAACCCCCTCCTCCTACACTTGAAGAAATGTTAAAAGTCATGAGTTGGGGTTGTACACAATTAGGAGAGAGAGCACCATCTTTGGGATTGGTTGATGACCATGCAGCACATAAAGGCCTTCAGAGTAACACTGACCACTAAGGCAGCAGCATGGTGACAGGGAAAGAAGCCCAAAGCCAAGAAAAAGAGGCAGCTGTTTATTATATATCTGGATCAGATACAAAGTAGAACTCTGGACCACTATTTAAAAAAATAGTTCATAATGACATATATGGTCTCAATTTCATTTTTACTCACAGTCTGAGGGAGGTTTAATATATATCTTCCAAAGTTGAAGAAATTTATAAGAATTTATACATGACTAAACCAAAAAGATCTTCACAGGCTATGATTAGGAAAAAGAACTTGGCATAAATCCAAGCTCAAAGGGATGTAAAATGGACCAGCTTTGTCAGGTGTCACACTAAAGGTGTGTAGTTTGGGGGGCAGAGAAAATCAGGTACTTGGTGGTGAGTTGGAGTAGCTCACTTCTAAAATCCTTTCAAAATTTTGGATTCTATTCCTAGATTCATCTTTTCCTGTTATTCTGAGTGCAAACATTCCAGATAAAATGGTTGTTGGTGCTAATTAGGAGAAGTACAAACAAGATGTTTCAATGACACATTATCCTAACTAGTGTTCAATTATGCTAAATTCTTTACCACTTGAAGAATTCATGAGTATCATTCAGGGTGCTAATCATATAATATCCTATAGAAATTTTAATTTTTTTATTGACTGTTGTCATGTAGGGCCACTATCAATATATTAGGTAAAAATAGAACATAGTTAAGAAAGTGTGAACACTTCTAAACATTAGATTTGTATTATTTCATTTTGATTATTGTCATTATAACTTGAAGAATTATTAAATTATAATTGCACAGAATTACACACCTATGACTTTTTCTTAAATGGAGAAGTTAATTTTTGTAGGGTTATCTTTTTTGTTTTCAGTTTGAATATGATTCCTAAAATGGGAAATTATATAAGAATGTGTGTAACCGATATGTAAGCTATGAAGCAAAATAATAAAGTGAGCACTCATGAACCTAACAATAAGCTTAATGCTTAGATATTGCCACCTTTTATTGAATCTGTTTCTGTGTTCCATCACTAACTCATTTCTCTGCCTCTTCTCAGAAATAAACATTATTCTGAGGTGTTAACTTTCCCTTTCCTTTTTGCTTTTAAACAATAATGAGAACACATACATTTTATATGTATTCACATATAAAAATACTTAGCTCTTTTATAAACTAAAGATGGAACAATACTTAGATAGAAAGAGTGTATTTAAAACATCATACCCTTTTCCTGTTTAAAAAAAATTCAACCTCCTCACCATGTTCATTTAATGTTATATAAAAACATTGTTTGAAGCTGGAGAAAATCTGATTAGTTTTCAATGTGAAAATAAAATATAAAACTGTTCTTGGAGATAGTTCTAAATAAAGCTTGTCTCTAATGTTAATGTAACAGAAATATATGTTCAGTGGATTTATGGTTGGGATACAGAAAAGCTGCTGATTTTTTAAGATTGATTTTGTATTCAGACACTTTGCTGAATTTGTTGATCAGTTCTATAAGCCTTTTGGTTGAGTTTGTTAGGTCTTCTAAGTATATCTTGTCATCTGCAAATAGAGATAGTTTCAGTTCTTCTTTTCCTGTTTGCACTCCTTTGACTTCCTTCTCTTGCATTATTGCTCTGGCTAGAGACTCTAGTACGATATTGAAAAGGAGTGGTGATAGTGAACATCATTGCCTTGTTCCTGTTCTTAAGGGGAACTTTCATAGTTTTTCCTCATTCAATATGATGTTGGTTGTGGGCCTATTGTATATTGCCTTTATGATGTTGAGTTATGTTCCTTCTATTCCAATTCTCTGCCGTGTTTTTATCATGAATGGGCATTGGATTTTGTCAAAATATTTTTCAGAGTCTATTGAAATGATCATGTTATATTTTGTCTTTAGTTCTGCTTATGTGGTGAATTACATGGATTGATTTTCATATGTTGAACCAGATAACTTTGTCATGGTGTATAATTTTTTTGATGTGGTTTTAAATGCACATTGCTAGTATTTTGTTTAGCAGTTTTGTGTCTAAGTTCATCAATGATATAGGCCTATAGTTTTCTTTTCTTGAGCTGTCTTTATTTGGTTTTGGTATTAATGTGATGTTGGCTTCATAGAATGTATTTGGATAGTCCTATTTCTTTCTATTTCATGGAATAGATTGAAGAGTATTAGGATTAGCTCTTCTATAAAGATTTTTTAAAATTCACCTGGGAAAGCATCTGGTCCTGGACTTTTCTTTGATGGTAGGATCTTTATTGCTGCTTCAATCTCTTTGATTGCTATTGGTAGGTATACATTTTCTATATCTTTTTTAGTCAATTTAGGAAGGTTGTATGTGTCTAGAAATTTGTTAATATCTTCTAGATTTTCCATTTTGTCAGAGTATAGTTTTTCTTTTCTTTTTTTTTTTTTTTTTGCAGTATCGGGGATTGAACCCAGGGGCGTTCTACCTCCATGCTACACCCCCAGCCCTATTTTTTATACTTTATTTTGAAACCGGTCTCACAAAGTTGCGGAGGGCCTCACTAAGTAGAGAGAGAGACAGGGAGAGAAAGAGAGAGAGTTGAGGCTGGCTGCGAACCCAGATCCTCTGGTCTCCGCCTCCCAAAGTACTGGGATTAGAAGCATGTGCTTCCACGCCCGGCCAGAGTATAGTTTTTCAAAGTAGTTGCTGATAATCCTCTGGATTTCTGTGCTGTCAGTGGTAATATCACCATTTTCATCTCTTATTTTAGTAATTTGAGTTGATTCTTTCTTTTGGTTAGATTGGCTAGTGGTTTATATATCTTGTTTATTTTTTATTTGAGAAACCAGCTTTTGGTTTTGTTGATTGCCACTCACAATATCCCCCAAAACAACGAAATACTTAGGAATAAACCTAGCCAAGGGGTCAAAGACCTTTACAAGGAAAATTATAAAATTGAAAAAATAAATTGAAGAAGATCTTAGAAGATGGAAAGATCTCCCATGCTCTTGGATAGGCTTATATCATCAAAATGGCCATTCTTTCAAAAGTGATCTACAGATTCAATGCAATACCCATTAAATTACCAAAGTCATTCTTCCCAGACATAGAAAAATCAGTCCTTAAATTCATTTGGAACAGCAACAACAAAAAAACCCCATAATAGCCAAAGTAGTTCTCAGCAACAAGAACCATGCAGGAGGCATCACAATACCAGACTTCAAACTATATTACAGAGCCATAGTAATAAAAACAACATGGTATTGGCACAAAAGCAGACACATAGACCAATGGAGCAGAATAGAAGACTCAGAAACAAATCAGCACACTTTCAGCCAATTGATTTTTGACAAAAGAGCCAAAAACATACACTGGAAAAAAGATAGACTCTTCAACAAATGGTGTTGGCAAAACTGGTTAACCACATGCAGAAAAATGGAAATAAACCCCACTTTCTCACCCTTCACAAGAGTCAATTCAGGATGGATCAAAGACCTGGGAATTAGACCAGAGACCTTGCAGGTACTTGAAGAGGTCATAGTCCAACACTTCTACACATAGGCACAGGCAAAAACTTCCTCAACAAGACCCCAAAGGCACAAGCAATTTAAAGGAGGATCAATATGCGGGATTGCATTAAACTGAAGAGCTTATGCCCAGCAAAGGAAACTATCAAGAACCTCAACAGAGAGCCAACAGATGAGAGAAGATTTTGCCAGCTACCTCTCTGATAAAGGACTAATATCTAGAATATACAGAGAACTCAAGAAATTCACTGCTAAAAAAAAAAACAACCCAATCAAAAAATGGGCAAGTGAACTAATAGACACTTCACAAAAGAAGAAATACAAATGGCCAATAAATGTATGAAAGAATGTTCAACATTATTAGCAATCAGAGAGATGCAAATCAAAACTACCCTAAGATTTCACCTAATGTCAATTAGAATAACAATTAAAAACAAACAACAACAAATGCTGGTGAGGATGTGGAAAAGTAGGAACTCTAATACATTGCTGGTGGGATTGCAAATTAGTACAAACACTTTGGAAAAGAGTGTGAAGGATCCTCAGAAGAATGGGAATGAATCTACCATATGACCCAGCAATACCACTTCTAGGTATCTACCCAAAAGAATGGTAACCAAATTACCAGACTAATGCAGGCATATCTATGTTTATAGCTGCACAATTCACAATTGCCAAACAATGGACATCTTGGTTCCCAGCCAAGATGTCCATCAACAGATGAATGGATTACAAAACTATGGGATATGTACACAGTGGAATTTTACTCAGAAAGAAGAACAAAATTATATCATTTGCATGCAAATGGATGGAATTGGAGAACATTATGCGAACTGAGATTAGTTAGTCACAAAAAGTGAAAAGTCAGATGTTCTCCCTAATATGTGGAAACTAGGGAGAAAATGGGACATGGATGGACCCCAGACAAAGAAGGAGAATCCTTAGATGAGTGAAGAAGGTGACCTAACTGGAGAAGATGGGAAGGGGGAAGAGGGAAACACTCCAATGCACATGATGTACATACAGAAACATATCAAAGTCCATCACTGAGCTGAACAGGAAAAGTAGAGAAGGGAAAGGGAATGGGGTGGGAATTGGGGGAGGGTTAAATGAGTGATGTGTGCATGTACGCCTCTACCACCCTGAAACTCATCAAGATGTATGATTATAATGCACCAATAAATTATAAAAAAGAAATATATATATATATATATATATGTTAATCAATATTTAATAACCATTCCCATGTGGTAAATTTCTGTAATCAGTGAGTTAGCTTCAGGTCAACTCTACAGCTGCAAGCACTACCAGTGAGAATTCACAGGGTAAAAGGGAAAGTGTTAATTATGCATTTTTGTTTGTTTGTTTGTTTGTTTATTGCTGTTCATTCCAGGAAAAAAGGTTGCATAAAATCCAATCTGTTCTAGAAATATAAGTGGCCTTTTCAGTACATAACACTTCAAATATCAAAGTATACGGTAAACATACAAATAAGGAGAAGGTAACATACCTCCTATGTACAGTACAGTATTTAAATCATAAAATAAGCTGCATAAAGTACAACTGGCAAGTGATTCACAAGACGCTCACACGTGGCTTATCCACACTCTCACCTGAACAACTCAACTGCAGCTTAGAAATTAATTTAAGAATGTGGTCCAAAAATACCCAAATCAAATAAAATAAATTTAATCAAAATAATTTCTTTTACTCGAACTTTCTTCCTAAATTAAAGATTTCATCAACCACTTTATAACCCCTCTCTCCTTCCCCATAACTCCCACTCCTGAAAGTTTCAATGCATTTTTTAAATGTGCTTTTATTGGTGCATTATAGTCTCAGATCACAATGAAAATCAAGTTGACAGTAACATACATGCACATTTTTTTCATGTAACATTTAGGCCACTGTGTAAAGGATTTTAAAGTTTAGCTAAGGCCAAAAGTGTAATCAGCCCAGTTATAATAATTTCTAAAATGGTTTATTCTATTGATCTGAATAGTTCTGTATTCTTCAGCCTCGAGACTATTCTACAAGAACAATACATATATTACATTTTGAACTGTCTCCTTCATTTAAAAAGATTTGAAAAACACTTTAAGAAATAGATACAGGACTGGGGATATACCACTCAGTGGTAGAGCGCTTGCCTAGAATGTGCAAGGCTCTGGGTTCAACCCCAGCACTATATAAAAGAAAAAAGAAAACAGAAAAGAAATAGACATATCAGTAGATACTGAACAATATATTTACCTAAACAGTGGGGAAATATATATACATATTAAACATGAACACACACACACACACACACACACACACACATGCTCCTTTAAGTATGTTTTCAAACTCTCACAATCAACTCATTAGGGTGAAGTTCTCTAAGGATTTGCCCTATCATCAGATGGCATGCACATGCAACATTTGGTTGCACATTGCCTAATGGATTCCAGAACAAATGTCACTATACCTATTACCAGGACTCTAGAACATCTGTTCATCACTTCCACAGCCACTTCTGGGCAGAATCACTCATTATAATTTAAGAATCTAGTAGAAAAAAAGATAAGTTATTTTCCATTTGTGTTTCTCTTCTCTAGAAACCTTGAGTATACTTACTGGCCATTGGTATATCAAATATATCTACTGTTAGTATGCCATACTATATGTTATACACTTTGTTCATACTTACATTGGGCTGTTCTATTTTTTCTTATTGTTTTTAAATATTTTGTATATGTATTAAGAATCCAATATTTTGCCACATGTTATTTTATTCTATATGGCTACACAATGTTTTAATAACATTTATGAATTAAGCCATAGTTTAAGTGACAACTTAATCAAAGGATATATTGTTTGAAGTAGTTTGATCCATACCTGTTCTTTATGTACTATTTATAGTTAAGACCAGTTTTACTATTATTTGGATTTTGATAAAAATTTACATGAGGTGATCATCTGTATAAATCAACCCAAACTTATTTTGAAATAGTCACATAATTTAAAGGAAATGATAGACCTGAAATTCAAATATAACTGCCCTGTAAAGTATGTTATTTAAATTCTCACATGAAGCTTTGAGAATCCTTGCATCGTCAGTTATGAAAACAAATCACAGTAATAACTATTATATCTATCTGGGTTCCTATTACATTAAAAATTTTATTTTTACAAACCTCAAAATTTAAAATATACATTGGAAGCAGTGAAGGAGGTGGTGATATTTTTAAAGGCTTATTTTGTGATCAAATTCACATTAATGTAGAGAAAACTAGATAGCCAGCCTTCAAAGAGAATTTTTTTCATGTGTCTTTCTATGCCCAGAAAAATGAATCCTGAAAGCAATATCTAACCTTAGAAGGAGTTGGCAGAAATAAAACATGCATTGTGATTTGGGAAAAGAACTATTCTACTTACCATAAAATAATTCATTTTAAAATGATGACAAGTGAAGTAAAATCTAATATAATATTAAGAGTTTTGCTATATTTTTATCATTAAATAATATATATATCTGTAATGTAACATGTGTTAGCTAAAGGGGAAACTAAGGAGCTGAATCAATGATATGGCTAATTCAAGCAGAAAGTCTCAGTTCAGCTAAGCTGCAGTTATCTATCACATGCTTCTATAATATAAAATCAGATCTTTATTTTGGATATATAAATGCTTATAAAATATATTAAAATCTCTAATATGTTATTTCTAACTTTTGTTTGCTGAAATAAAACAGAAGATGTAAAGGAAGTACAAGTTTCTCTCTTTTAACTAATGCAGAATAGAGAAGACAAGTCTCCAAAGAAACTTGGAAGGAGTTAAGTAGGAAATGCATCTTAAAGGACTGGGTGACTGAGCCAGGCTGCAGTGGTGCATGGACTGTAAGTACCAATATTCAAGAGGCTGAGACAGGAGGATAGCAGGTTCGAAACCAATCTCAGCAACTTAGACTTTCAGCAACATGATGAGACCCTATTTCAAACCAAAAGTAAATAAATAAATAAATAAAATAGGGCTGGAGATATAGCTTGGAGGTAGAATGCCCCTGGGTTTTATCCCCAGTACCAAAAAATAAAATAAAGGGTTGGGTGACAGACCCACTCTGAACACAACAAAATTTGGGGAAAGAAATCCAAAAGACTCTGATTAAGCACCTTGACATGCAATTTGCAGTACAAAAGCATGCCAGCTGGTTACAGGAGCCTAAGAGTCTTTGCCATTCCATGATAGATATGATGTAAATGGTTAACTCTCAGCGACTTACTTAGGTCTAACTTAGGACCAAACCAAATTTTTCAGTTGGAATGAGTAGTTAAATGTTATGGTTAGATATAGAATGATCCCTTGAAGAGCTCATAAATTGGTGTTTGGAGTTGATATAATTGAGTGTTGAGGGTTGTAATCCCAGCAGTGGATAAATCCATTGTAATGGATTTCCCTGGGTGGTGCTGGGTAGGCCAGGATATGGCAGGAGGTGGGTCTCTGGGGGTGCAGCCTTGGGGATTATATTTGGTTCCTCCTCCCCCTGCTTGCTCTCTTGCTTCCAGCTTCAGTGATGTGAGCACTGCCCAAGGGCTTTCTCTCTCTCTACCTCCCACTGCCATGCCCTGAGATCCTCCATCCCTGGCCTCACAAGGCACAAACAATTAAAAGGAGGATCAATATGTGGGATTGCATTAAACTGAAGAGCCTCTGTGCAGCAAAAGAAACTATCAAGAACCTCAACAGAGAGCCGACAGAATGGAAGAAGATTTTTGCCAGCTACTCCTCTGATAGAGGACAAATATCTAGAATATATACAGAGAACTCAAGAAATTCACTGCTAAAAAAAAAAACAACCCAATCAAAAAATGGGTAAGTGAACTAATAGACACTTCACAAAAGAAGAAATACAAATGGCCAATAAATGTATGAAAAAATGTTCAACATCATTAGCAATCATAGAGATTCAAATCAAAACTACCCTGAGATTTCACCTAACCCCCATTAGAATGGTAATCATAAAAAACACAAACAATAACAAATGATGGTGAGACTGTGGAGATATAGGAACTCTAATATACTGTTAGTGGGATTGCAAATTAGTACAACCACTTTGGAAAACAGTGTGGAGGATCCTCAGAAGACTGGAATGAACCTACCGTATGACCCAGCAATACCACTTCTGGGTATCTACCCAAAGAATGGAAACCAAACTACCAGACTAATGCATGTATATCTATGTTTATAACTGCACAATTCACAATTGCCAAACTATGGAACCAGCCAAGATGTCCATCAAGAGATGAATGGATTACAAAACTATGGGATGTGTATACAATGGAATTTCACAACAGTCATAAAGAAGAACAAAATTATGTCATTTCATGGAAATGGATGGAATTAGAGAACATTATGCTTAGTGATACTTAAAAAACAAAAGGTAAGAGGACTGGTGGTATTGCTTAGCGGTAGAGCACTTGCCTAGCCTGGGTGAGGCCCTGGCTTGGAAACCAACCACTGCAAAAAAAAAAAAAATAAATAAAAGTGAATAAGAAAGCAAGAGATAAATTATATGGCAAATAATCAAATACCCAGGGTTACTGGATTTAGCATAAACATAAAAGCCAGACACCCAGTTAAATAATCTTATTTGTTTATCTTAAAATATGAGTAGCATATCATAAAATTATATGAGTATCATAAAATTACATCTAAGGCAAAATGATACTTTTATATATGAATAAAAATCACTTAATAAAAGTGTGACAACCCAATAGAAAAACAGACAAAGGATACTGAATGCTTTAAATAAACAAACCTCTTCAAATTAATTTATTCTAAGGCTAATGCAATTTTTAGAAATATATACTAGATTTATTTTGCCTACCAGATTGGTAAAGCTTAGAATATTTGACAGCAGAATGCATTGCCAAGGAGATGCTGATGCAGGAAATCTAATGCATTACTTATTGTTGTACTGAGATGTTCAGACTCTGAAAGGTAATTTTTGAACATTCATGAAAGTCAAAAGTAGCTACGCTCATTGACCCAGAAATTATACTTCTATATGCTCATGCTAAGGATAAATTACAAATGTATGAAATGGCTTATGGCTAAAGGATATTCTTCCTTGCACTGCTTGTAATAGCTAAAGATTGCAAACAACCTTAACACATATTAATAATAATTATTGAAATAAATTAGTCTCCATTCATTCAATCCTGTATCATGCAAATTTTAGAAATAACGTAAATATATTTGAAGTGAGAAAATGAAGGGAAGAATGGAGTATTAAGTATGCTAAATTTGTGTAAAGAAGAAATAATTGATGTGTGGGCATGTTTTAAAGTACGTAAAATGAATTAAATAGATCATGTTTGGGACCATGAACTTGGTCACTAAGGACAAGGAAATCTTGTTCACTGTGTGTAATTTTGTACTTTTAAATATTTAATATTTGAGTTTATTACCTATCCAAAAGATAAATATATTTAAAAATCATAAAATCTCTGAAATAGGAAATAATTTATTCACTTATCCAATAATAATAACAATATTCCAACAATGCTAATGCTCAAATCAAGCCACATATATAAAACTCTAAGTAGAAAAAAATTCTATACCTCAACTATAAATAACTATGTGACCTTGATCAATGAAAAATATATATATTGGGTCACTGTAATTGTAGAAACAGAGGGCTTGCAAAAAAGGAAAGGCAGCCAATGCTGAAAAGTCCATGGAAAGTCACTTCTCAAGCTCGCCCTGTGCTATAACCATTTGTTTCCTAGATGAGTTTGTCAATAATTAGTTAAGCATGTACAGGTAGGAAGGTTGAAGTGCTAGTCTCCCCCTATCTGAAATATACATTAAGCATTTTTCTAGATTTGACATGGAACAATATTTCTCTTAACACATACATTTGTCTGTAATCAGGAACTGAAAAAGAATGTCATTAAATGCATAGAGCTCAAGTTTTAGATCATCTTGAGGCAATGTTCGACCAGTGGTGGTGGCCAGAGTTCAAATTTTTGTTCACCAATAGATATGGATTGGATGGTTACTGGTGTGTGTGTGTGTGTGTGTGTGTGTGTGTGTGTGTGTGTGTTGCTCAGGGTTCTCTAAAGGAGCAGAACCAATGGGACATGTATATGTGTGATTATGAAAGGGGATTTATTCAATTGGCTTATATGATCAGAAGCTGGGTAGTCCTACAACGTTGCCTGAACAATGGAGAATCAGGAGAACCCGAAGCTGCTCAGTCCAAGAAGCTGGAGTCTCAGAGCACCAGGGGCCGATGATGCAGCCCAGTGCAAGCTGGAAAGGCCTGGAAACTCCTGGAGAATCACTAGGAGTTGTAAGAGTGAAGGAGCTCAGGCAATGACAGCAGCAATCAAGGCAGCTTCGCAAGAAGAGTAGAATTTGCCTTCATGCTGTTTTCTCCTTCTTCCACCTTTTGTTCCACCCAGGCCCCAGCCTATTGGATGGTACTACCCACATTCAAGATGGGATTCCCCCCTCCCAGTTTGCTGTTCCACATACCAATCATCTCTGGAACCACCCTCATCCATATAACCATAAGGCTTTTAATCCTAGGTGACTCTCAGTTGAATCAAGTTGACAATCCAGATTAACCATCACTCTGTGTGTGTGTGTGTGTGTGTGTGTGTGTGTGTGTGTGTGTGTGTATGTGTGTGTGTAGGAAAGAATAGGCAATTAAAATAGAGACTTGAGAATTGGTCATATGTGGAATTACCAGATAAAATAAATGATGCTCAGTTATCGTGTGTGTGTGTGTGTGTGTTGCTGGGGATTGAACCCAGGTGCATTCTATATCTCCGAGCTACACCCCCAGCCTTTTTTAGAAACAGGGTTACTAGGTTGCTGAGAGTCTTGCTAAATTCCTGAGGCTAGTCTCAAACCTGCAATCTTCCTGTCTCAGCCTCCCAAGTAGATATTACAGGAATGTACCACCACTCTGGGCTATTCAGTTACCTATAAAATTGCATATAAGCTATTATATAGATATTTTTGCTCTAAGTATGCCCCAAATCGTGTGTGGGTTACAACTTTGTATCATCTCTATGAAAGGTAATTTTTCAGTATTTATCACAATTAAAGTTGGCTACATCCATTGACACATTAATTTCAGTTATATGTAAAATATTGCATGGACCATAACTAAAAAAAAACTTTTGTGTTTATCCAAATTTTAAATCTCACTGAGTATCTAGTTTTTGTTTTTGCTAAATCCAGTAACCCTAGTTGTTTAATTGCTTTCCTGTCCTCTGAGTATAATCTAAGATATTTCTTCATTCTCATGCCACAGGGGATGTCATGAGGCCAATAAAGTACCCCCAAATTCTTTTACACACAGTTTCTACCTCCTAAATTAGTAATGTACATTATTCTAAACATCCCGTCTGTAGCTGGTCATCTTGGGATCCAGCTGGTCAAGATTGCAAGTTGAGAAGCAGAGCGTTTAAAAAGCCATAAAAATGCTCTTACATTTTGAACAAAGAATTCACTTCTGGAAAGAGATAAATAGGAATATTTTAAATGTAACAACACTAGCCAAAATACAAATGAGTGAGGAAGTCAATATAAATTACAGGAAAATAGATACATCAATTGCAGACCACATGAAATATCATACAGTCATTGCATTTCAAGTTAAGCATATGGAACCATAAAAATAATTATTTATTATTACATTAAGTAAAAAGGAGGACAAAATTGCATTTATATGATCTGACATAGAAGTGTTCTATTTAAATTTTTTTTTTGCGGTACCGGGGATTGAACCCAGGGGCATTCTACTTCTGGGCTACACCCCCAGCCCTATTTTTTATTCTTTATTTTGAAACAGGGTCTCACTAAGTTGCTGAGGCTGGCTGCGAACCCAGATCCTCCAGTCTCTGCCTCCCAAGTACTGGGGTTACAAGTGTGTGCCACTATGCCCAGCTCTATTTAAAAATTTTAAGAATACTTATTTATTTCTCAAAATATAAAAGCTACATTTCTGCTTGCACACCATCTTGTCAGCATTATTTTCCACCACAGCATGAACCCTGCACCTACGTTCTTTCAGACAAATAGCAGGCACCTGGATAGGTTAGGCTCTTTAACATTTCTCTGTCATTGAATATTTTTCTTCTCTTGCTCTGATTCTCTTGTCATTCTTCCATCTCGATTTCCTGGATTTCTATTTTTACAACTTTTAAGATTCATACTAAATAAGACTGGGTGAAACCTGGCCTGTTCATTTTCCCAGTGTGTCAGAGATCCCTCTCCTCCTTCTCCAGGACCCTATGTTGTTCCCCATTACTAAATCCATTAGCTTCACTACAGTGATTTGTTATGAATTTACCCCACACTCATCTGTGAACAGTTGAGGCTTGAGTCTATGCTTTATTGATCTTTGTTTCTCCAGTGCCTGTGGCCATGTTTGTTATAAACAGGTATTTAGTAATGCTTGTACTCATTTCTTTTGAATGAATAAATTATAATTATGCAAAATCTTTTACTATGTATAGAGACTGACCAAAAAGTAAAACTGAGCTGGTGCAGTGGCATATGTCTGTAATCCTAGTGACCTGGGAGGCTGAGGCAGGAGGATCTCTAGTTGGAGGTCAGCCTCAGAAACTTAGCAAGACCCTGTCTCAAAATAAAATAAAAAAGGTTGAGGATGTAGCTCAGTGGTAGAGTACCCCTGGGTTTAATCTCCAGTACTGCAAAAATAAAACAAAACAAACAAAAAACTAACACTGAAAATGTAAAAATAGTTGTAGATATATCCTCCCTTATGTCCAATAATGACTATGTTATAATCTGAGCAATGAATTCAATTAATCATGCATGAGCATTGTTAGCATTACAGTCAAATAAATGAAAATTTACATTTGCATATGTTAAATGATATGCATAGTTGATGTTGTACTATATGATAATTAGCATTAGGGATAAGATATTCATTCAAAAAGAGCATAATCAGCCTTAGATCTGTCACAAATAAATGAACAATTGGTGGAATCATTAGCGGGAGACCTAGAGCCCTATGACAGGCCCAGTCAGCCAGCAAGAGTATCACAGCCAGGAGTTAGCTTCTCCAATGAATCTGCTCTGGGGAACTTACAGCCCCATCTACCGGAGGGAAAATATGGAAGGATATGCGACAACAATAACACATCATTGGAGAGACACCCTGTCTTAATCAAAATAAGAAATCATCAAAATCAAGGAACCTCCCTACTCTGGTTATTGGGAGAATACTCAGAAAGCAAATTCATAATCTAAGAAAATTTCCAGTGTAGAGGCTCCCAGGTCAGATAAATTTGACTGTTTACATTCTCGGGATTATAGGTTGTAGTTTGATATTCACAGGAGGTCCAAAGGAACTTGTTATCACACAATTCTGTCTTTCCTTTTCCATCTAAGGGATGTGTTGAACTTCGGGAGGGTGTGTGGGAACCAGGGACTGTGGTCCTGAGGGGTGAGCGGGGGCTCTTGCCAGTTCCAAGAAGGGAGAGTAAGCATGGACAGACAGTGCTCCCAGCTGGGCCTCCAGATACCACTCTACTTACAGTCAGCTTTCTCACCGCTGTGACCCAAACACCTGACACACAGAACTTAGAGGAAGAAGACCTTTATCTGCTCACAGTTCTGACGATGTTGGTCCATGTTAGACCAGCTTCCACACAGGAGCCAGGGCTGCAGGTCCTCAGGGCACCATGGCAGGAAGCAGAGAGCAAAGGGGTCAGAGAGACATGTTTTAGTTGTAGCTAGGCAGGCAGGTTCAGATGCACTGTTCCTGGCCACTACCCCAAGGACCCTTTCCCAGCAACCAA
Organism: Glis glis; assembly: GCA_004027185.1. NCBI lineage: Eukaryota > Metazoa > Chordata > Mammalia > Rodentia > Gliridae > Glis > Glis glis. Next base: position 1,669 of record PVJS01008860.1, on the reverse strand, counting down.
GTCCCACCTCCAATGTGGCTGCCTTATCTACCACATGAGAAATGGGAAACATTTTAAAACCAAACTATAACAGTCCCCTTTATTTATTAATGGACTGACCCAAGGGATGTCATAACTCAGCTATTTTTAATTTCGGCATCTATATAAGGTTTGCAGTAAGGACTCTGTCATCGACATCTTCAGTTCTACCCAGCCTCTTGTAGGGGGTTAGGAGGTGAAAGTAAAAATCTTTTGTGTGCCGTATTCTGCTATGCAACTAAAGTATGCTTTTTAGAAAATCTTCACTCATGTTATTTAATGCTCATAAACTCTTCAGCTCTACATGGGGAGGATTAGGAAAGCCAGACAACCATTTCCTTTGAATTTAAAAAGATTACAGGCTGGCGAAAAAAGAGGGAAATAAATGAATATAGCTTGTACTGGAGGTCAAGTGGATATTTGGAAGGGAGGTCTTGCCACAGGTCCAGCCTATGGATTTCCTGGTAGAGCAAAGGAAGGAAAAATGTTTCTTCTGCATAAAGACAGTGGGAAAAGGGGAGGAGGGGCAGGACTGAAAGGAAGAAATCCAGTGTGGCTGGAAAGGAGACCAACGGGAGAATGGCACTGGATAAATTTCAATAATTTCATCAAATCAATCAGAGTTGATTTCCTGGAGAATAAAACATTAGAATTGGAAGTAGATTAAGGTAGAAGGAAAAAGAAAAACGACTTCTAATGACCACATTTTAGAGATGAAGAAACTAAAGCACAGAGATCTCATGGGACATCAATGAAATCCCATCTGAATCGATTTGGAGAATCTAGTGTGAATTAACTTCAGATGTATGACATGAGAGCCTACGATCATTATTCAGAATTATTTTTAAAATTATTCTGTCCCATGGAACTACTTCAGAAATAGAAATAAATCCTCATGGCAATGCTTGCAATTCTGTCTTATCCTATCATTTTAATATTTTACATTAAGTGTCTGCATTTAATTTCCAACATACTGAAACACATCTACAGAATCAACTAGAATGATATTTCGGTAACTGATTTATGTTGAGGAGGAATCCTATGGAAAAATTAAATGTACTGAATCATGAAGTAGTTTATGCTGAAAGACAAACGATTGAGATTTACAATACCATTGGCATTCTTAGTTTATATGATAAATATTATGTCCTAATCAATAATTAATTTTATGTTATATACAGAGTGATGACTGTATAATGCAGGAATTAAAACAGAAAAGGGTCCAGGGAGTCGAGTGGATTCAGAAGGCTTCAGTCATATATGAGATCCTCAGTAGAGTCTTAGAAGGTAATTTTGGGTTTTTTGGGATCCAAGATGGCGTCCATGGGAGACACCACGCTACGATCTCTCTGAGACGCACACCTCATTCGCTGTGAAAGCAACCTCTCCACAGAAGAAAGGCAACACAAACTTGAAGTAAACAACGAAAAGTTTGAAACGCGACGGAATCAAAGCCAGAAGACAAAACAGAGGAAAGTAAAAAGCGCCAAACGCCTTACCTAAGGGAAGGCGGCGGCGCCATCTTGGCCGGACCGCGCCGGCCGCGACCGGCATTGCGGCTTCCACGCGCCGCCGGCAGAGAAGCCAGGGACTCGCGGGAAGATCAGCAGCTGCAGGTCAGCAGAGACGAAAGCGAGCAGCGGCTCCTCCA